>JARQOC010000006.1:496682461-496843629 GCA_033576535.1 Allobates femoralis
GGCAAGACATAGATGAAATGTTTGTTTTTGTTTAATTTTCCTCCTCAGTAAATAAGTTAAAATAAGATAATTCTCGCAAGTAAGGAGAATTAAAGTCAATGTTCTGCAGAATTTGTGTTTTATTTCCCACAGATGAAATCACCAGCGATGTCCAAGCCTTAAATAATTGTTTAAATAGTGTGATAAAGAGATGTGTTCTTCAATTCTAGATCCTAAATCAGTGTCAGGAGCGCATGGTCTCATGTCAGGAGACCGGGTGATCCTGAAAAGATGCGAGTAAGAGCCGTGAGCCGAGAGTCGAGATTAGATGGCCGATCCAGCGTCTCTGAATTACAGCAACTTCAGTGGAGACTGAGGGAAAAGGACGCGGCAACTGTTGGAGACTCCCCTCCAGCAGATGATGAACTCCGATAATGATAGTCACTGACATACACCACATAGTGATACACTGTCACATACATGACCTTATAACTCCACATTATGTCTGATATACATATGGAATATCCAAACTAAGGCAAAATGGTTACAGGAACATGATATAAATGAAGACTCAGTGAGGGAGAAACATTCACTTTCCGGAGCAAACCATTAGTTCAAGGGTATAACACTGAGTATAACTGACATTACTCTAATAACTTGTATATGTAGCCGTAAAAGCGCTATTTTACGTTATTTTATGTTCTTTTCAAGGTAATGGGGTTAATGTGTAAAGGGAAATGTTACCAAATAATCTCTGGTGGTAGAATATGGCCCTGAGACAGAAATGTCCATCCATGCGGTGATACAATTCTGGGTATCCAGGTAGGGAACTGAGGTGAAGCAGGTAGGAAAGTCCCGAGGACGCGGATAGCGCGATCCTATATACCTCCTGATATACCAAGAATTGTTCATAACAATTGTTCATAAGAATTGTTCATATCGCATGTATTTGAATCCAGAGATCAAGTTAAAGTAGGTTTTGAATCCTTTATCTCACCCCTAGTGGCCGTACGTAAGAATACAGTCTAGATCAATTACATCTATGTTTAACAGAGATTCGTCAATTATACTACAGAAGACCTTCAAGGTTTAGCTGACCAACTAGGCCCTACATCAATAATGGTGCTCCAAATTAGAATGGACCTGGACATGTTATTAGCAAAATAAGGAGGTGTTTGTAAAATTGTACGTATATTCTAGATAATACAGGTCCCACCGGGAGGTTACAGCAGCCGTACAGATACTGAATTCTCTACAATAAGAATTATAAAGGAATTCAGGTGTAGAAGATCCCCGGGACCAATACTTTCTGTAGATGAAGGGATGGCAGAGATGGCTGGTTTTGATAGGCGCTGTTATCCTTGTTATCTTAAATTATTGTAGATATTATTGTTTGTTGAGTCTTTCCTATGTAAGGAACATGATTAAGAAAGGAGTAGACCTCAATGTCTGTTTTTCCTGGCTCACAAGATTGGTCTTTCTGTAGACACATCCAATAGTTCATATATGCAAAGTCTGTACCAAGGGGGGTCTAATGGTTCAAAATTGAGAAGTCTGTATCGAGGGGAGTTTAATGGTTATCAATTCTCAGCTAATGGGCAGAGTTGGAGGCACATTGGGCAGATGTGATAGGCTCTAGTAGGGACAGGTTAATAAAGTATTTAGGGGGGACTGTTGAGGAGAGCCATAGGATCAAAATACTTGATTAACTGTAAGCTATAAGGGCATGGGAGAAATGATCTATAGTGTATTATTTTCACCTTACATAAGTTTGTATCAGACAAAGATGGCTCCCATTTCCTGCCACATCACCACATGTTCTGAGACAAAGCTGCAGTCAAGACAAAGAGTGATCAATCACAGAATGACACCTCATCAGATGGCTTCATGGATCAAACTAACTTTTGGAGACCTGAAGGAATTTACCTTGATGACCTCAAGAACAATCCCCCTCCATGGACTAGACCATGTTCCACCAATAATGCATTCCATTTGTCCACATTCCTTGTGTAACCGAGCCCCCTTAAAGAGCTTTTGTTAAAAACCTTTGTGTGATCAATAAAGACTCACTTTGGAGCTGTGCCTTGTGGAGGGCTGAAGAGAGCTTACACCTGATTGTGTTATCGGTGTATTTCTTTCATCGCATGCATCAGTCCATATCAATCAGGACAGGAGCAGCAACTTATTAACATTAATATTATAAAATATTAATCCATAACACTATTATCTGTTATTTCCAGTTCTGCTGGCATTTGATTCATAGAAGACTGCAGATATATAGGGCGTCGAGTCATAGTGACTCAGGGTAATTTTTGTACTATCTGCTGTTGGTGGTTTTTTTATAGTGTTTTATACTGACCGCAATAGTATTCTATCCTGTCTTTCCTATATAGCTATTTTGGCCTCGTTTGCTAAACCTTTTACTCTGCCTGTGTTTGTTTTTCTTTCTCTTGTTTCCCAGTTAATACTTGTGGGGGCTTGTTATTCTTTTGGGTTTCTGCTCTGAGGCAGGATAGCTGTTCCTACATCCATCTTTAGGAGCAGTTAGTTCTCCGGCTGTGCAGAGGTGTCTAGGTCTGGTTAGTTACATCCCACGGCTACTTCTAGTTGCGGTGTGTAGTCAGGGATTGCGGTCAGTATAGTCACCAACGACTTCTGTGGAATGTGAATGTTACTCCTGAGTCATCGGTTCATTACAGAGGTGAGGGGGAAATAGCGCTGGGCTGGTGGAGGAATTAGGGAGAGGTTGGAGACCGGAACCTTCTCACCATCAGCGATACCTTCGGGGTCAGGGCCATTCAGGGTTTCCAGTCTAGGGTCAGATTAGTTTTCCCTGGTCACCCTGCCCGTAACTGCCATTTCCTCATCAGCATTCTCACAACACCGCAACATTATCAGCAGCTGTCTCAGACAGCATCAGCTGATGCATTTTCTCGCCAGATGCAGACCATCCGTGAAGAGGTATCTGGTCTGCAAACTCAGGTAGTGCAACAGCTGCAGCAAGTTCTGCGTTACCTGGCGTCGGCTCATCTCAGCCCGTTCCAGAACCCAAGATCTCTCATCCAGATAGTTTTCTGGGGAAGAGACAATTTTTTTGAATTCCGTGAATCCTGTAAGCTTTATTTCAGGCTCCGACCCCGTTCAGCTAGAAGTGAGGAACAGCAGGTGGGGATAATAGTTTCCCTTCTTAAAAGTGACCCCCCGGCCTGGGCCTTTTTCCTCCTGGCTGACTTATCATCGCTGTGGTCGGTGGACGGGTTTCTTGCTGCTCTAGCTCAGGTGTATGGTAAACCTAAGCTTTGCTGAGTCTAATCTCCGTAAACTCAAGCAGGGAACATGGGCAGTGGAGGAGTACTGCTTGGAGTTTCGGACATGGGCTAATGACATCCAGTGGAATGACCCAACCCTCAGGAGTCAATTTTGCTTGTGTTTGTCAGCTAGACTACAAGACAGTACAAAAACTACTAGAAAATAAGCAGCATCAAAAAACCTTACCGTCAGTGCCAAAAACAGAAACCAAACGCACTTACAGGAAGCAGTCAGAGCCCAAATGTGAAGCAAGCCCAGGTGCAGGCTGATAAATCGCCTCAACCAACAAGGTGTGGGAGGCGACTTGCCATGCATACAATGGGCCTGTCTGAAAGCCACCCAACCACTCCGGTGACACTCTGCATCATATGTATCAGTGTGAATGGTGTTCTATGCAGGCCCATTGTATGCATGGCAAGTCGCCTCCCACACCTTGTTGGTTGAGGTGATTTATCAGCCTGCACCTGGGCTTGCTTCACATTTGGGCTCTCACTGCATCCTGTAAGTGCGTTTGGTTTCTGTTTTTGGCACTGATGGTTAGACTACAAGACACCCTGGTTCAGTACACTGCACTTGAGTCATTGGAGGCTGCGATGTCCCTAGCCATACGGGTTGACAGACGCCTGAGGGAGAGACTGAGACCTACTTTGTCTCCTGTTCCTATCCCTGCTGAGGAGACCTTACCTGATGAACCCATACAGTTGGGGGCAGTATATTCTCATGTTAAACTTCCTGTGGCTACTGTTTAAGTGAGCGGAACATATTTTTTCTGTGTAAAATCTGACCATTTTATTAAGGTTTGTCCACTTCGCTCCAAGACAACCTCGCAGTCTCAAAAGCATCCTACCTCGGGTCATTCGGAAGGAGAAGACCAGAGGGTTTATATTTCCTTCCTCGCTAAGTCTCCGTTCACACTGTCTGTTAAGGTGATGGTGGATGGTAAATTTGGAACTGTACCAGTTCTAGGGTCAGACTAGTGTTCCCTGGTCACCCTGCTCATAACTGCCATTTCCTCATCAGCATTCTCACAACACCGTGACACAGCTCTTCTGCAGTTTGCTCCGGGTGATGTGCTCTCGAGAACAAGGATTTCTGTTCCACCATAAACATCCAATCCCATGATGATGAGCAGCATTGTGTTTGTTTGTTGGGCGATTGGCGACATGTTTACACCTATGAACTCTCATCTGCGCTGCTGGGATTTAGAAATGTAAATGCTACATGTACACAGTATGTGACACAAATATTGCATGTTATACACACATCGCACACTCGCATCTATTCACCCAGCACACACACATGTATACACACATAGAAAACACATGTATGCAGATCATATACATATATACTGTATGTATATTGTGGTGCAGTGAAGGGTCTAGTCCTGGATGGTAGGTATATTGCTCCCAGCATGGTACAACCTGGCCTGGCCTGGCCAGAGAGCTGACATCCGGTTTCATCTCTGCCGTGGAATCCGGGAGAATTCGGATTATTCTCACTGGACACGAAAACGTTGCTTGCAGCCTTATTGTGTCCGGGTAGAAAAATCACCCCAAAAAGCCAGATCCCGGATTTGGCCGGATTGTCCCGGATTCTCCCGTATCCGGGGCAATCCGGTTCTCCCTAAAATGGGAGCTTATTCGGCCAACAGAGCAACAGCTCCAGGGCTA
Organism: Allobates femoralis; assembly: GCA_033576535.1. Taxonomy (NCBI): domain Eukaryota; kingdom Metazoa; phylum Chordata; class Amphibia; order Anura; family Aromobatidae; genus Allobates; species Allobates femoralis. Next base: position 496,687,420 of record JARQOC010000006.1, read on the forward strand.
GCAGCTTGGCTAGCAGCCTGCAACTTTACATTCTGCATGATGCAGGGTCCCAGCAGTGGCATTTCTTACAACAGGTCAGCGACTCAACAACAGGCATTTCTTAGTGCTGTCATTTTTAATCATAGGCCTTTTCAAAAGCCTTCCACTCTGGCAACATCTCCATCCACACTCTCCGGGATGGACATGGCCGTTCCACAATGTAGGCTGCTCCCAGCCAGTCTCTGGAGGTCACGAGGGCTACTCCTTTAGGGGTATACTCCACCACCACCTCCCCCCAGTACATTTAAATAGCACTGGTGACCGGTGACCCCTTCAGCTATGAACTTGTAACCCCTACTATGGAAGAAGTCCACCACCTGGCCCCGGCTACATTGCTTCTCTAGGCTGGCTCATTCAGGCCCCTAAAACCACTCTTGAGCAAGGGGACTTTGACATCCTAATTTCTTTAAAAAATGACAAGGCCCAGCATTGTTCAGACCTATAAGGAAACTTGCTGGGAGAGGGTAGAGGGACCCACAGTGCATTCTCCCAGTCGAAGGCCCTTGGCAGGGGTGCTATGGAAGGCAGGGAAACGGGCTTCTGACACTACTACCTCCTTGTACTCCTCCTCTATTTGCTGATCTATCAGCTACAGGTTTACTAAGGCCTGGCATGCTGCAGGATCCTGCCTCTGACCTGTGGATATCTGGCTAGTCCTGTGTTGAGACTCCTAAATGAGGCTTCACAGACACTATTTACATATTCTGACCTGTGGAGGTCCCAGCTGGCATACGGAACGTATTACCTCCTGAGTTTCGTTCTGGTGTGGCATGTGGGACATGCACTGGATCCTGACCTCGCTGCAAATTAGGCCAAATGCTTGGTGTCCGGTCGATCTCCAGTTCACATATGTGGGCATCTCCTTTATAGGCTGCTCCAGTGGCATTGAGGCACCTTCGGCCTCTGGGGTGGTAAGGAATATCAGCTCCAGAGCTGGCATGTTGGGGTGGATCTAACAGGTCTCCAAAATGCTTACTGCTGGCACATAGTACATGATGTGACTGCATAATACAACAATCACAAGATCGTGATGCATCTTTCCTTTACCTAGGGTCCCACCTCTTCCAGCGCCAGGACCCAATCGCTTAGGGGATATTATTGTTTGCCTGATCTTGTCGCCTAGAGACTCATTAATCCCTCCATGGGTTTGGGCTGGAGAAGGCATCTGAGTTACACATTACTATGCCACAGGGAAGAATTGGGCTTGTGGTTGGGGCCATTAAAGTCTGACATATTTGGAGGAGAATTAAGAAAAATAAAATACTTTTTTCAGCTCATCAATTCATATGGAATGTTGAATAAGGCTAGTCAGCAATGCACAGACAGGTCCAAGGGCTTGTTCTCAGGTGAAGGATGAAGTAACGTAGCAGGAAAACAAGGAATTTTCCCCAAGAATAAAGTTACTATATTTATTTGAATTGCTAGCAGATAAGTGTAGAAGAAGTGGCCTTGCATGCTGCTGACTCTCTGTAATAATAAGGGTTTTCTTTAAATAAACTAAATAAGAAAACAATTAAAAGCTCTATTAAAGGGATGGTTAATGGAGATTTTAAGGTTCCTGGAGTTCACAGCTGCTGGCACTCTTCAGTTCACAGCCTGCAGGTGTCCCAACTCCTGAAAACTCGATTCAAAACTCGAAATTTTTAAAGTTCTCCGTAAATTCACCATGTTGAAAGAAATTGGTAGACCCGATGGATGTGAACTCAACTCAACCTATAGGTTAGTAGAGTTCTCAGCCACCAAGTCTTCTAGCGAGTGTTTTGGATCCAAACCTTCAAGAAAAGTTCTCGGGTCATTTTAAAGTTTTAAACTTTTTCCCGAACAAAGCCCAGATCCACTATTTTTTTAATAACATTTTTGGGTTACCGATCATAAATCTAATCTTTAATGTTTGTAATGAATTTGAAATTGGCAAACCTTGTTTGGAAAAATTCTCACGGTAGTGCTCGCTCATCACTAATTCTGAGTATAAGATTGAAATCACAGAGGAATCTCAGGGTAAACATTTTACTGCTTTCTGCAAAGAGATGAATTTGGATAACCTCAGAGAATAGGTTACAAGGGAAATGCAAAGAAGCGCAAGTGTGGATTAGATCAGAAACACTTATTTCCTAAGCTGGAAAACATGATCTGTGGGTGGGTTGCTGACTGAAGCGCAAAGGTTTTGGTTTTATTCATGACTGATATATATATTCAATATATAGAGAGATTTTTCTTGTTCCAAGAATAAATGTACATAGTAACATTTAAGGTTGAAGGAAGACTTTAAGTCCATCTAGTTCAACCCATAGCCTAACATGTTGATCCAGAGGAAGGCAAAAAAAAACATGTGGCAAAACATTGTACAGGAGGGGAAGATAGTGTAAATAGTAACCTGGGCACAAGTAATAAAATTGGGAGTGGCATGGGGGTGGGGTTAGAACAGTCAATATAGTAGGAAGGAATAGAGGTAAAGAGAGATGCATAAAGTGCATGTATACTAATGCCAGAAGCCTCACCAACAAAATGGAGGAATTAGAATTGATTTTGTTGGAAAATAATTATGACATAGTTGGGATATCGGAGACATGACTGGACGAGAGCCAGGACTGGGCTGTTAATTTACAGGGCTATAGTCTGTTCAGAAATGACCGTACAAATAGGCGAGGAGGAGGTGTATGTTTATACGTAAAATCATCCTTAAAACCCATCCTGCGTGATAATATAGGTGAATCTAATGGAAATGTAGAGTCCCTGTGGGTGGAGATAAGGGAAGGGGAAAAAGTAATAAATTACTGATAGGGGTTTGTTATAAGTCCCCAACAATAATGGAAGTGGAGGAGAATATCCTCATAAAGCAAATGGATGAAGCAGCGACTCAGGGAGAAGTCATTATTATGGGGGACTTCAACTACCCTGAAATACATTGGGGATCAGAAACCTGCAGTTCCAGCAAAGGTAATAGGTTTTTGACAACTATGAGAGACAATTACCTTTCACAACTGCTTCAGGACCCAACAAGAAGGGGGGCACTGCTGGACCTAATATTAACCAACAGGCCAGACCGCATATCAAATATACGGGTTGGAGATCACTTGGGTAATAGTGATCATAAAATAATAAGTTTTCAAGTATCCTTTACTAAGATGTGTAGTAGAGGAGCTACAAGGACACTAAACTTCAGGAAGGCAAATTTCCAACGGGTGAGAGATGATCTTAGTGCAATAAACTGGGACGATATCCTGAGACATAAAAGTACACAAAGCAAGTGGGAGACGTTTATTAGCATCCTGAATAGGGCCTGTGCACAATATATACCCTATGGGAATAAGCATGCTAGAAATAGGAGGAAACCACTATGGCTAAATAAGGCTGTAAGGGGCACAATAAGTGACAAAAATAAAGCATTTAGGAAATTAAAGCAAGTAGGTAGTGATGAGGCATTAGATAAATACAGAAAATTAAATAACATTTGTAAAAAGCAAATCAAGGCAGCAAAGATTGAGACAGAGAGACTCATTGCCAGAGAAAGTAAAAATAATCCCAAAATATGTTTTAACTACATAAATAGTAAGAAACTAAAAAATGATTGTGTTGGCCCCTTTAAAAATAGTCTAGGTGAAATGGTGGATGAGGATGAGGAAAAAGCCAATATGCTAAATGACTTTTTTTCAACAGTATTTACACAAGAAAATCCCATGACAGACAATATGATCAGTGATAACAAAAACTGTCAATTAAAAGTCACCTGCTTAACCCAGCAGGAAGTACGGCATCGTCTTAAAATCACTAAAATTGACAAATCCCCGGGCCCGGATGGGATACTGTCATAGATAGACCATTATTTTTAATCTTTAAAGATTCCATAATAACAAGGTCTGTACCACAGGACTGGCGTATAGCAAATGTGGTGCCAATATTCAAAAAGGGAACAAAAACTGAACTTGGAAATTATAGGCCAGTAAGCTTAACCTCTACTGTGGGTAAAATCCTAGAGGGTTTTCTAAGAGGTGCTATACTGGAGTATCTGAAGAAAAATAACCTCATGACCTAATATCAACATGGTTTTACGAGGGACTGTTCCTGTCAAACTAATCTGATAAGCTTCTATAAAGAAGTAAGTTCTGGACTGGACCAAAGAAATGCAGTGGACGTGGTGTATATGGACTTTTCAAAAGCTTTTGATACGGTGCCACACACAAAAGGTTGATACATAAAATGAGAGCAATGGGGATAGGGGAAAATATGTGGGTTAAAAACTGGCTTAGCGATAGGAAACAAAGGTGGTCATTAATGGAACACACTCAGAATGGGTCACAGTTAACAGAGGGGTACCACAGGGGTCAGTGTTGGGCCCGCTTCTATTTAATATATTATTAATGACCTTGTAGGGGGCATACAAATTAGAATCTCAATATTTGCAGATGACACTAAACTCTGCAGGGTAATCAATACAGAGGAGGACAATTTTATATTACAGGAGGATTTATGTAAACTAGAAGCTTGGGCTGATAAATGGCAAATGAGCTTTAATGGGGATAAATGTAAGGTCATGAACTTGGGCAGAGGAAACAAAAGGTATAATTACGTACCGCATTTTTCGGATTATAAGACCTAGATGTATAAAATACCCTCACCCTAGATATATAAAATAGTTTGAGGTTTTACTGGATGACATTTGTGAAAAATGTTGTAACTTTATACAAATTTGCAGTAGGTGAATCAGCCGAAAACATCTGGAAACCCCAAAGCGCAGCTTCAATGGGGAACAAGAAAATCACAAACAAAAACAAGTGAACACTTATAAAATAGTCACCTGTCATACATGTTAGCATTGTTTCTGTGGCCAGTGATTGATATGAAGTCTTCAGAAATTGTATTACTAGACGGGATTCTTTATGATGTTACATCGGATCATCTCGTCCCCATCCAGGTCTCTACAATATCGGATCCTCTCAGATCTTCTATAGAAGAGAATTCTCCTGATTGACCATCAAGGATGGATCTGGACAGGGACAAGATGGCGGAGAGGATCTTCCACCTCACCCTAGAGATCCTCTTCCTTGTTACTGGAGAGGTGAGAGATTTCGATGACAATGTCACATGACATCATTCTTATCTATGGACAGAATAACAGATGACAGAACTGGAGAGGTGAGGACTCTGGAAATGTCTGGAGACTGGAGATTTATTAATGTGTCTCTCCATAACCAGGATTACACAGTAGTGAAGAGCTCTAGTGATCTGTGCTGTCAGGACCCTGTGTCTGAGGGACGGGGAAAACCCCTGAGCCCAATCACGGGGCCTCCACCTCACCCCCTGATACATGAGGACATCAATGACCAGAAGATCCTAGAACTCACCTACAAGATGATTGAGCTGCTGACTGGAGAGGTGACACTGCTGGGAATGCTGCTGCTGCTGGGACATTATACAGTAACGCTATGAAGGGATCGGGGAAAGATGACAATAGTATCATTGTATGTGTCAGGTTCCTATAAGGTGTCAGGATGTCACCGTCTATTTCTCCATGGAGGAGTGGGAGTATTTAGAAGGACACAAAGATCTGTACAAGGACATAGTCATGATGGAGGTTCCCCGGCCGCCCCTCACATCACCAGGTAATAGACAGGACTAAATACACACGGCCTATAATGATCTGTATGTAAAGAATGAATTCAGTCCTGTATGTGTCTCCTCCAGGTCTATCCAGTAAGAGGACAACACCAGAGAGATGTCCCCTCCTCTTCTCCCACAGGACTGTAAACAAGAAGATCCCGATGTTCCTCCGGATCATCAGGTAGATGGAGAGAAGGTGTGATGAGATCTCCCTATGATGTGTAGACGGCTGTGAAGGTCTTGTGCTCAGTCTTGTTTTATCCTCCAGTATTCTATGTTTTATACTTGTGTAATGAGAACGGTGGAGATGGCAGATTACAGCTAATCATAGATGGGACTTCTCCATCTGTCTGTGACTTTTACAATCTTTGTTTCAGGGTGAAGATTTGCCCCATATTAATACTACAGAGACATATGTGAGGGGTGATGATGATCTGCCCCATATTAATACTACAGAGACATATGTGAGGGGTGATGATGATCTGCCCCATATTAATACTAAGAGACATATTGAGGGGTGATGATGATCTGCCCATATATACTACAGAGACATAGTGAGGGGTGATGATGATCTGACCCATATTAATACCACAGAGACATATGTGAGGGGTGATGATGATCTGCCCCATATTAATACTACAGAGACATATGTGAGGGGTGATGATGATCTGCCCCATATTAATACTACAGAGACATATGTGAGGGGTGATGACTGGTGTAAAGAGGAGAGTCCTACAGGAAACCGCCCAGGTGAGTAGTCTCTTTTATGTTTTACATATTTAGTGGTACTCAGTATTTTGTAGGCCTCCTATTGAATTTGTATTTTGTTCTGTGTCCTCATGCACTTCTCACCAGTCCTTTAACGCCTGATGTTGTCAGGGTGAACAGCCCTCTGGCGCCCTTTTATTATCAGCAAAATCAGTGAATTGACCAAATGTAAATATAATATACATTATAATATAGACAATTATGTCAAATAAAAAGGATAAGAAGTAGAGAGTTACTAGACCTGTGGTACAGATATGACGTCCAAGCTTATGGAGGGAGGGGCTCCTTAGAAGAAATACGATTCAGAGCCACTGCTTTGTTTCTGCTGTGCCCTTCATGGACTGAATAAACCAAAAATGTGGCATTTGTTTTCTTTGAACCCACATTACGCCCAATGCCCTCCCACCTGGTGACCTCATATGAGGGTGGTTCGGGGGATATGCTTAGACCTGCAGAAAATTATAGAACTCCAGTTTTCGTCATAACTTTGCCTAAGGGGGTCACAGGCAAAGGATATTCGTGTCATGTTCCCCCTCATGAATTTACCAGGTGAATGATAGGAAACACAACATAGGTGGTATTATCTAACTGGTGGAAATCCATTTGCTATGATTTCGGCCATCACCCAGCGAAGCAAAACTTAGTTTTACATTCGCCATTCCATAAGGATTCTAAAAATAGAATTTTCACTAACTTTGATACTAACTTGGTGCATAAAATCTTAGATTATAATTTTTCACCCAGAAAACATATTATTATAAGGATATTTGAATCTCTGCTTCCCTCCATGAGTCTTATCTCTTTTAAAATGTCCCTTCTCTGCTTTCCTGAGTTTGACTCTGACCATATAAGGAATTTTAGCTTTTCTTCACTACTAAGGGGAGGGGTGCTGCTGCAACGTGTGTGTGTGTGTTTGTGTGTGTGGATTGATTCAAAGGAGAGAGCTGAGTGCCAGCTTTTAGACAATGGTAATCATATTACTATATGTTCAGATATATATTATACAGATATATATTAAAAAGGCACAGGATGTCCTAATACATACAGAAAGCTGCTTAGGGAAAATTAATTACAAAATTACAAGAAAGTTGCTCCCAAGCAGCCACTAGGTCAGGGGTCTCAAACTCCATTTCACATAAAGACTGGCATCACCTACATGTAAAGGTGCAAGCAAAAAACGTATATACTAAGGAAAAGAGATTTGCTGCAACACTAAACATTAAATAGATATGAATGAGCTAAATGGCAATCAAATGAATAGCAGGGCTGTGTGTACAACTAAGACCATGTGTATATGGCAAAGGAACCCAGTAAATACTGTATTGTTAAAAAAAAGAAAATTGGGAGACTTAGCTTCAACACTGGCGCCACTGCGAAGAGCCCGGTAACCACGACAAGGTGCTCCCATCTTACCGGGTCCTAACACTGTCACTATATGCGGTATACTGTTTGCTGGAATGGGTTTATATGCATGTGAATGCAATTAAAAACTGGCTGGAATGGTATTTCTCTGGACCTAGGCTACAGCAAGATAGAAGAGTAGGCGAGGCTACAGGAGGGTGGGGGAAGGGTGAACAGTCAAAAATAAGTCATAATATATTTCAAATAAAGACTGGCATCACCCACCATATACATATTTGCCATATACACATGGTCTTAGTTGTACACACAGCCCTGCCATTCATTTGATAGCCATTTAGCTTATTCATATCCGTTTAATGTTTAGTGTTGCAGCAAATCTCTTTTCTTATGGGTGTCAAACTCGGCTGGGGTGGTGGGCCGCACATAGTAAAATATTGATATCAGGGGGTCGAATTGCTTGTAGCACTAAGTGACATTTTAGTAATTCCAGCATTTTTTGCTCAATTTAGTAATGTCCAAATCCTGATCTTCTTCTTTTAGTAATATCCCCACCCTGCTCCTATTGTTGAAGTAATGTCCCCATCCTGCTCCCCTTCTTGTAGTAATGTACCCATCCTGGTCCTTTTCTTGTAGTAATGCCCCATCCTGGTCCTCATCATGCAGTAATGCCCCCATCCTGGTCTTCATTATATTGTAATGCCCCATCCTTGTCCTCATCATGCAGTAATGTCCCCATCCTGGTCCCCTTCTTGTAGTAATGTCCCCATTCTTGTCCCATCTTGTAGTAATGTCCCCATCCTGGTCCCCATCTTGTAGTAATGCCCCCATCCTGGTCTTCATCATATAGTAATGTCCCCATCCTTGTCCTCATCATGCAGTAATGTCCCCATGCTGGTCCCTATCTTGTAGTAATGTCCCCATCCTGGTCCCCATTTTGTAGTAGCGTCCCCATCCTGGTCCTCATCATGTAGTAATGCCCCATCCTGGTCCTCATCATGCAGTAACGTCCTCATCCTGGTCCTCATGTAATAATGTCCCCATCCTGGTTCTCATCATACAGTAACGTCCTCATCCTGGTCCTCATGTAGTAATGCCCCCATCCTGGTCCTCATCATACAGTAACGTCCTCATCCTGGTCCTCATCATGCAGTAATGTCCTCATCCTGGTCCTCATGTAGTAATGCCCCCATCCTGGTCCTCATCATACAGTAACGTCCTCATCCTGGTCCTCATCATGCAGTAATGTCCTCATCCTGGTCCTCATGTAGTAATGTCCTCATCCTGGTCCTCATGTAGTAATGTCCCCATCCTGGTTCCCTTCTTGTAGTAATACCCTCATCCTGGTCCTCATATTGTAGTAATGCCCCATCTTGATCCCCTTTTGTAGAAATGTCCCCTTTCCTGGCCCTCTTCTTGTAGTAATGTTCCCCATCCTGGTCCCCATATAGTAGTAATTACCCCATCATGGTCCCCATATTGATCCTCCTTTTGTAGTAATGTCCCCCATCCTTGTTCCATTTTGTAATAATGTCCCTATACTGATCCCCTTTTTGTAGTAATGTCCCCATCCTGATCCCCTTTTGTAGTGATGTCCCCATACTGATCCCCTACTTGTAGTGATGTCCCCCATCCTGATCCCCCTTTTGTAGTAATGTCCCCATACTGATCCCCCTTTTGTAGTGATGTCCCCCATGCTGGTACCCTTTTGTATTGATGTCCTCAACCTGGTCTACCATCTTTTAACACACACACACATTCTCTCTCACACTTACTCAAACACTCACTCTCACACACATTCTCTCACACACTCACTCTCACATACACACATTCTCTCACACACTCACTCTCACATACACACATTATCTCACACACTCACTCTCACATACACACATTCTCTCACACACTCACTCTCACATACACACATTCTCTCACACACTCACTCTCACATACACACATTTTCTCACACACTCACTCTCACATACACACATTCTCTCACACACTCACTCTCACATACACACATTTTCTCACACACTCACTCTCACATACACACATTTTCTCACACACTCACTCTCACATACACACATTCTCTCACACACTCACTCTCACATACACACATTCTCTCACATACACACATTCTCTCACACACTCACTCTCATATACACATTCTCTCACACACTCACTCTCTCATACACACATTTTCTCACACACTCACTCTCAAATACACACATTATCTCACACACTCACTCTCACACACGCTCACAGTCACAAACACCATCACTCTCACATATACACACATTCTTTCACTCTCACATACACACACATTCTCTCACACACTCATTCTCACATACACACTCCCTGTCACACACTCACATTCACATACACACATTCTCTCACTCTCACACACTCATTCCCACATACACACTCACTCACACACTCACTCACACACATTTCTCTCACACATTCTCACACACTCACACCCTCACTGTCACACTTCCACTCACACACACTCACACACACTTTCTCACATTCACACACACAATCATATACTCACTCTCACATGCACACATACACTCTCATACACTCAGACTCTCATTCTCAAACATTCTCACAAACTGACACACTCTCACACATTCTCTCTCTCAACATTCTCACACACACACATTCTCTCACACACACTCGCATTCTCACACACTCTCATACACTCACTCTCACATACACACTGTCACACACCCACTCACACACTATCACTCTCACATACACACATTCTCTCTCACACACACTCTCACACACTTACAAACACTCACACTCACACATTCTCTCACAGATTAGTTTTCTAACCTTCAACATGCCGGTGGTACAGTGCATGGGAACAGGTTCCCTGCTTTGTCATGATTTCCGGCTGCAGGACTGACAAGCTCTGCCACTCCCCTGGGGGCCTCTCATTGGCTGGTGGCTTAAATTTATCTTGCTGAGCGGCAGAGCTTGTCAGTCCCGCGGCCAGAAGTCATAACAAAGTGGGAAACACGGCTCCCCCATGCACTGTACCTCTGGTATTTTGAAGTTGTTCATGCGGCATCAGCGAGCTGCACAGTGAAGCCCCAGGGGCCGCGTGTTTGAAACCCCTGCACTAGGTGATGAAATAAACATAACAAAAGGAATACAATACGAAAAAACAAAAGATGTGTTTCTCTCCTCCAAAAGCAGACAGTGGTCCCTCTTGGTCAGTCAAAATCAAATAAATAAAAGAACACAAGAAAAATCAAACCATAATCCTAAAAAATGACAGTGGTCATTATCCATATAGAAATTCATGAAATTATTATGGTCCCGCTAGATTGTTAGGATCACTAGCCCTATAGATCCCTCAAATAGATACATATATTTCTCTGTTCCCAAATACTTCCACCCTTACAAGGGCAGTCCACATCTACCCCCTCACCTATACCACTGCTCTTTCCCTAAGTGTATCCCAACGTGTTTCCTCTTATGTGATTCTTCAGGGGACTTAGTACATGAAGAGGTATACAGATACTGTGCTAATTAATGGAGAGATTCCTGTTCCTGCTGTCTGCTAATGAGTGGAGTGTTAAATCCATGGGGGTTTTATAACATAGTGATGTCACACTCATGTGATTCATCAAAGATTTATTAGACCATAGAGCAGGAGCGGGGAACCTTTTTCCTACCGGGGGCCATTTGGAAATTTCTACCATCATTCGGGGGCCGCACAAAGTTCTCACATTGAAATTTACCCTGCTATATTTGGTCAACCAATTAACTCGCCCCTAATTTGATGGCAATCCAGCTTCTCTTTGTTAGGGCTGTGATATTAGGTGATATTTATTTAGTAACATCTAACAACTGCTTTTTCAGGTTTGCATAGATCTGGATTGCCGTCAACTCTTTAGGATAATACATTTTGTAAAACATATACATTACAAAGGAGATGCTGGGACTGCTGTATATACATCACATAGGGGACACTGGGCCTGCTGTATATACATCACATAGGGAACGCTAGGACTGCCGTATATACATCACATAGAGGACGCTAGGACTGGTGTATATATATCACATAGGGGACATTGGGACTGCTTTATATACATCATATAGGGGACACTGGGACGGATGTAAATACATTACATAACAGATGCTGGGACTGATGTACTATATATACATTACTATTGGAATACACGGACTGATTTATACACAATACAAAGGAGACATGGACCTACAGTATATGTATCACAGGAAACTTGTGGGGCATAGGGGGCACAAACATCATTGGAGTGCAGGTACTGGTGAAGGCAAACAATGATATGGACAAAGTTCACAAAGTCCTGCAGGAAACAGTTCACACATACAACGGGACTGACAACGGAAATAGTCTTTGCAAGAAAACAGTCCCAAACTAACAATGCGGTGCAGTTAAACCCACAAGTCCAGAACAGGCTAGAGAACCACACTGCAGTATAAGTCACTTTGCCAAATACAAATTAGCAGGTTACATTGAGCAGAGCAGACCCAGGGTAAACGGGTAAACTGGAGCAGTCCTTCACAGAGCAAAGCTTATTGCTGGAGTTAAACGGAGTACAAGCGAAGCCCAGTAGAGCAGATCACCGGAAGCAGATAGATAAAGAGCAGATCAGGAGTAGCTGGAACTGGAGCAAGTCTCAAGTGTTGCACTAATTGAGCAAGGGTTGGGCACAAAATACTCGGGACTGACATTAAAAGATGGACCCCATTTAATATTACATTAATATAACATTTTCTCTTTTCTATCACTAAATTTGGGGTGCATCTTATCATCCGGCGCGTCTTCTAAAGCAAGGAATATGGTATGTTGTGCAAGTGTCGTGCAGCATCCCCACCAGTGCGGCCATGAAATCTATTAATGCAGCTGTTATTAAGTAAATTGCAGGAGTATGCCAGTATATTATATAGGGGTATGGCAGTATATATTAATATGTTTCTTCACTGAATATTTCATTATAAAAATGTGGTCACAAGAACTGAAACCTAACACTCTAAAAAAGTGCATTGAAAGAGAAATTACAAGTTGAAAGAGCACAAGATTTCAGCTTAATATCATAATTATTGGTCCTTGCATTGAAGTTAGTTTGCATTGCATTGAAGTTATACAATTTGTATCCCTGTCTTCATAATCTAGTCATTGATTTTTAAAGCAGTTTTTTCAAGGGCACAATTTATAAATATATATATTTTTTCTTGTCAGATGATTGTGTGTCAGAGGGAAAACTGATAATTACTGATTTTGAAGCAGCTGATGATATCACACCAGCTATATATGAAGATCAAGACGTTAATCCTGATATACATCCAGTCGTTCACAGTTTATATGCATCAGCTTTTCCTTATCACCTGGTTTTATCTTCTGATTCATTACAGACTGTTAAGCAAAATGAACATAACAAAATGGAGTCTGAACATCAGAAAGCTCGTAAAGAGGAGAAATCAATTTCATGTCAGAAATGTGGGAAATGTTTTACCACGAAATCAAGTCTCACTGTTCATCAGAGAACTCACACAGGGGAGAGGCCATTTTCATGTTCAGAATGTGGGAAATGTTTTACCTGCAAAGGAAAGCTTACTATACATAAGAGAATTCACACAGGGGAGGAGCCATTTTCATGTTCAGAATGTGGGAAATGTTTTATCAAGAAATCAAATCTTACTGTACATCAGAGAATTCATACAGGGGAGAAGCCATTTTCATGTCCAGAATGTGGAAAATGTTATAGCACTAAATCATATCTTGTTCTACATCAGAGAACTCACACAGGGGAGAAGCCGTTTTCATGTCCAGAATGTGGAAAAGGCTTTGCCAAAAAATCAAATCTTATCACACATTTGAGACTTCACACAGGTAACAATCCATTTTCATGTCCAGAATGTGGAAAAGGTTTCGCCAACAAATCAAATCTTATTGCACATCTGAGACTTCACACAGGTAATAATCCATTTTCATGTCCAGAATGTGGAAAAGGTTTTGGCAACAAATCATTGTTTACCGCACATCTGAGAATTCACACAGGGGAGAAGCCATTTTCATGTCCAGAATGTGGAAAAAGCTTTGCCAAAAAATCTAATCTTACCGCACATCTGAGAACTCACACAGGGGAGAAGCCATTTTCATGTTCCGAATGTGGAAAAGGTTTTGCCAAAAAATCAAGCCTTACTGTACATCAGAGAATTCACACAGGTAATAATCCAGTTTCATGTTCAAAATGTGGAGATTGTTCTTGTAAACCAACCCTTGTTATGAATCAAACGATACACACAGGGGAGAAGGCATTTTCAGATTGAGAATAAGAAAATGTTTAACAGAAAAATTACATTTTCTGGTGCTTTTAATCTAAAGTCCCAGCTATTGATGAGCGAGTGTAATCGTTACTATTCGCTACTCGCGTGAATAGTACGGTTTTCGCGATACTCATTACTCGGCGAGTATTGCTGGTGCTTGTGAGTGATGTGTTACATCGATAACAATGGGAGCTGGCACCTCAGTGGGAGCAGACTGAATGATAAGGTCTCCCTGGGGGGCACAGCAAGGTGTTTTATGCAGTAAAAACGCAGAAAAGGCCATCACCCTGCCCTGGAAATACTCGTTTTATAGCCAGGTGTGTGTGGGAGGAGCCAATCACTAATTGACTAACATTGAACTTAGCGATGGGCGAATCTACTCGCTAGGACTCGTTACTCGGCGAGTAGTTAGGGACTCGCAGGACTCGGTACTCTGCGAGTTTCCCAGTGATTACTCGCACGAGTCCAATGCAAATCAATATCAATCCTAGTTTTGTCAGAAACGCTGACAAAACTAGGATTGCCATTGTTTGCATTAGACTCGGCTACTGTGCCAGTGATAGCAGGGAAACTCGCAAAGTAACTGCTGTTACATTGCGAGCCGAGTCCAGCTGTCTTCTCTGTGTGCAGGCTGCCAGCTCCAGGGTCCTAGAGCCCGCCAGCTCACAGACATGATGTAGCAGTGCTGAGATTGTTCTCAGTCTGCTCATTCCCTGTGCATAGACATCTATCTATGCACAGGGGATGTAGCAGAGAGGACATCGCGTTTTGGACTACGTCAGACGGAAGAGGATTTTTTTAATTAAAGATGGAGTCCCTAATGGCTTTTTTTTTTATTTCAAATAAAAATTTTTCTCTGTGTTTTTTTAACCCTTTATTGGAGATTCTTAGTGGCCGGGTCAAACGTGGCCTGACATTAAGAATCTCGGGCTTAATACCAGCTTGTATAACAAAGCTGGTATTAACCCCTTTATTACCCAGCGTGACACCGCCACCAGGGCCGCTGGAAGAGCGGGGTTCAGCACCAGAGGATGGCGCTTCAATGAACGTGCCATCATCTGGGGCGGCTGCGGGCTGCAATTTGCAGCGGGGGGTGCCCAGAAAGCTGCGGATTCCAGCCCCCAGCTGCTTAGCTGTACCTGGCTAGACATAGAAATTGCGCGGAGCCCCACGCATTTTTTTTTTTATTATTTCATGAATTTCAGAGTCAGAGTCTCAGATTCAGAGTCTCAGAGTCAGAGTCAGAATCTCAGAATTTCATGAAATAATTTGAAAAAAATGCGTGGGGCTCCGCGCAATTTCTATGTCTAGCCAGGTACAGCTAAGCAGCTGGGGGCTGGAATGCGCAGGGATGCCCAAGCTTTCTGGGCACCCCCCGCTGCAAATTGCAGCCCGCAGCCGCCCCAGAAGATGGCGCGTTCATTGAAGCGCCATCCTCTGGCGCTGAACCCCGCTCTTCCAGCGGCCCTGGTAGCGGTGGCACGCTGGGTAATAAAGAGGTTAGGGCCAGCTTTGTATTATCAGCTGGCCCTAAGCCCGAAATTTATGGCGGTCACGCCAATATTAGACATGACCGCCATGAATTTCTATTAAATTGATTTAAAAAAAACACAACACAAAGAAAATTTTTTATTAGAAATAAAAAAAAAGCCATTAGGGACTCCATCTTTAATTAAAAAATCCTCTTCCGTCCGACACAGTCCAAAACGCGATGTCCTCTCTGCTACATCCCCTGTGCATAGATATAGATGTCTATGCACAGGGAATGAGCAGACTGAGAACAATCTCAGCTCTGCTACATCATCTCTGTGCACAGACATTCATGTCTGTACACAGGGAATGAGCAGACTGAGAACAATCTCAGCTCTGCTACATCAGGCAGCAGGCGGGCTCTAGGACCCTGGAGCTGGCAGCCAGCACACAGAGCAGACAGGACTCTTATCTGTGCGAGTTTCCCAGCGATTACTTACAAAGTAAACGAGTCCAATGCAAATAAATGACAAAACTAGGATTGCTTCAGGCTGAAGCTTCCGAGACACATCTGCGATTTGTAAATCTCACACTACTCGCTATTACTCGCTTCCCCTTGCATTAACATTGGACTCGCTAGACTCGCAACGAGTAGCGAGTCCTGGGCTCGGACTCGCTAGAGTCAAGCGATTCCGAGTAATTTAGGATTCGCCCATCACTAATTGGACTCGCTATTCAGACAATCATGTGAGTATTAAAAAGTACTTGTTACGAGTATAGTGATTACTATTATTACGCCACTCGCTCATCACTAGTCCCTGACCCTACTATTATACTTTCCCTCCAGCGTCTTCAACTTTTATTGGCGTCACTCCGTCCCACGATGACATCATGTGACTTGTACTTCTGACTAGTCATAAGTCTGAAGTAACATCACAAGCTCTCAATGCAAGTCTGTGAGAGCCAGAACAATGCTCTCATAAACTTACATTGAAGAATAACATTCAATTACTGTCAGAAAATCAACTGGAAAGTAGCCATTGAATATTTTATAAGTAAATCGCGGGTCTAAAATGGCAAGCAATTTAGAACACTCGGTGATAATGATGAGGAAATGTTGCTGAGGGAAACATCTGACACCAAGCACAATAAGTAGAGTGTCTAATTAATCAGATGAGACCACATGACCGGCTGGCTCTATATAATGTAGCCAGGGGCGTAACTAGAACTGGCAGGGCCCCATAGCAAACTTTTGAACGGGGCCCCCTCCAAGACACGCCCCCAATGACATGCCCCCTCCAAGACACGCCCCCCAATGACACGTCCCTTCAAGACACACCCCCTTACAGGCCCAAGCAGTATATACAGCAGCCCCAGTGGTATACCGCAGCCTCCCCAGTGGTATATACAGGCCCCAGCAGTATTACAGCAGTCCCAGTGGTATACAGCAGCCTCTCCAGTGGTATATACAGGCCCCAGCAGTATTACAGCAGCCCCAGTGGTATACAGCAGCCTCCCCAGTGGTATATACAGGCCCCAGCAGTATTACAGCAGCCCCAGTGGTATACAGCAGCCTCCCCAGTGGTATATACAGGCCCCAGCAGTATTACAGCAGCCCCAGTGGTATACCGCAGCCTCCCCAGTGGTATATACAGGCCCCAGCAGTATTACAGCAGCCCCAGTGGTATACAGCAGCCTCCCCTGTGGTATATACAGGCCCCAGCAGTATTACAGCAGCCTCCCCAGTGGTATATACAGGCCCCAGCAGTATTGCAGCAGCCCCAGTGGTATACAGCAGACTCCCCAGTGGTATATACAGGCCCCATTAGTATAACAGCAGCCCCAGTGGTATACAGCAGCCTCCCCAGTGGTATATACAGGCCCCAGCAGTATTACAGCAGCCCCAGTGGTATACAGCAGCCTCCCCAGTGGTATATACAGGCCCCAGCAGTATTACAGCAGCCCCAGTGGTATACATCAGCCTCCCCAGTGGTAAATACAGGCCCCAGCAGTATTACAGCAGCCCCAGTGGTAAACCGCAGCCTCCCCAGTGGTATATACAGGCCCCAGCAGTATTACAGCAGCCCCAGTGGTATACAGCAGCCTCCCCAGTGGTATATACAGGCCCCAGCAGTATTACAGCAGCCCCAGTGGTATACAGCAGCCTCCCCGGTGGTATATACAGGCCCCAGCAGTATTACAGCAGCCCCAGTGGTATACCGCAGCCTTCCCAGTGGTATATACAGGCCCCAGCAGTATTACAGCAGCCCCAGTGGTATACAGCAGCCTCCCCAGTGGTATATACAGGCCCCAGCAGTATTACAGCAGCCCCAGTGGTATACAGCAGCCTCCTCAGTGGTATATACAGGCCCCAGCAGTATTACAGCAGCCTCCGCAGTGGTGGTATATACAGGCCCCAGTGGTGGTATACAGGGCCCCTGGTGGTGGTATACAGGGCCCCTGGTGGTGGTATATACAGGCCCCTGGTGGTGGTATACAGGGCCCCTGGTGGTGGTATACAGGGCCCCTGGTGGTGGTATATACAGGCCCCTGGTGGTGGTATACAGGGCCCCTGGTGGTGGTATATACAGGCCCCTGGTGGTGGTATACAGAGCCCCTGGTGGTGGTATATACAGGCCCCTGGTGGTGGTATACAGAGCCCCTGGTGGTGGTATATACAGTCCCCTGGTGGTGGTATACAGGGCCCCTGGTGGTGGTATATACAGGCCCCTGGTGGTGGTATACAGGGCCCCTGGTGGTGGTATATACAGGGCCCCTGGTGGTGGTATATACAGGCCCCTGGTCGTGGTATATACAGGCCCCTGGTGGTGGTATACAGGCCCCTGGTGGTGGTATACAGAGCCCCTGGTGGTGGTATATACAGGCCCCTGGTGGTGGTATACAGAGCCCCTGGTGGTGGTATATACAGGCCCCTGGTGGTGGTATACAGGGCCCCTGGTGGTGGCATATACAGGCCCCTGCTGGTGGTATACAGAGCCCCTGGTGGTGGTATATACAGGCCCCTGGTGGTGGTATATACAGGCCCCTGGTGGTGGTATATACAGGCCCCTGGTGATGGTATACAGGGCCCCTGATGGTGGTATATACAGGCCCCTGGTGGTGGTATACAGGGCCCCTGGTGGTGGTATATACAGGCCCCTGGTGGTGGTATACAGAGCCCCTGGTGGTGGTATATACAGGCCCCTGGTGGTGGTATATACAGGCCCCTGGTGGTGGTATATACAGGCCCCTGGTGGTGGTATACAGAGCCCCTGGTGGTGGTATATACAGGCCCCTGGTGGTGGTATACAGGGCCCCTGGTGGTGGTATATACAGGCCCCTGGTGGTGGTATATACAGGCCCCTGGTGATGGTATACAGGGCCCCTGGTGGTGGTATATACAGGCCCCTGGTGGTGGTATACAGAGCCCCTGGTGGTGGTATATACAGGCCCCTGGTGGTGGTATACAGGGCCCCTGGTGGTGGTATATACAGGCCCCTGGTGGTGGTATACAGAGCCCCTGGTGGTGGTATATACAGGCCCCTGGTGGTGGTATATACAGGCCCCTGGTTGTGGTATATACAGGCCCCTGGTGGTGGTATACAGAGCCCCTGGTGGTGGTATATACAGGCCCCTGGTGGTGGTATACAGGGCCCCTGGTGGTGGTATATACAGGCCCCTGGTGGTGGTATACAGAGCCCCTGGTGGTGGTATATACAGGCCCCTGGTGGTGGTATATACAGGCCCCTGGTGGTGGTATACAGGGCCCCTGGTGGTGGTATATACAGGCCCCTGGTGGTGGTATACAGGGCCCCTGGTGGTGGTATATACAGGCCCCCTGCTCTCCATTACCTGCAGCAGGCAGTCGCGCTGATCGCAGCCACAGCCTGTCATGTAGTGTGACGCTGTAGCCGGCGATACAGGAAATAGAGCGGCGCCGGCTACAGCCCACATGACAGGCAGATCAGCGCGACTGCCCGCCGGTAATGGAGAGCGGGGGGACGCAGCAGTAATGGAGGCAGCGGTCAGGGGTCCCCGAGGATAGCATGTGGGGGCAGCGGTCAGGGGCCCCCTTGTATGACATGTGGGGGCGCTCAGGGGACCAATGGGCCCCCCTTTCCGTCCGGGCCCCCCCTACAGCACCCAGGGGGGTATGGGGGCGGGGCTTAGTGGGCGTGGTCCCAAAGTGTCGGGGCCCGCTGGGCCAGTCCGCCCCTGTATGTATCACAGGCGCAGCTGCCGGTATAGCAGCGGCTGCGTAGCGGCACTGGGTCCGGGTCCCCCACAAGCGCCGGGCCCCAAAGCGACCGCTACGGCTGCTATGCCGGTAGTTACGCCACTGAATGTAGAGCTGAACGGTATTGGAGGCCACTACCAGCTAAGGCATGGACGTGCTGGCTTAACCAAAGGGCATGTGAGCAGACACCATATTGGGCTGAAATAAGTATCTTTCTATTTGCATAGTATTGAAAGTATTTTTGATTCTATTACCAGATTAACACCGCTTATACCATAACAAGGACAGAGACAGTTGACCTAGCTATAGATACACCAGGACATCCACACATCCAATTACAACTGAGGGGATTAGGATTTTACCTTTCACATATGACTCATAATCCACTGAATTTTTACTTACCTCCGTTTTGTATCACTTTTATATAGTCCAATACAGAGCACACAGGGCAGTGTGTGTCTATACCCAACAAGATACAGGGGGACGGTAAATATTTTTTCGATTTACCTTTGAGCCAGCATTATTACATTTTAACAAAGGATCAATCTTAATCTTATACCCATATAGCCAAGGCCGCTTACCATGAAATAGAATCAGAAACCTCTATTTCACACACTATTAACCTCTCCTTAGGTAACTTATCTCTACCCTATGTTCTCTATATGCATACTATAGGTGTCACAGTCATATGGATATATGTTCCAATGTGTCTTAGGGTACACAACCATTCCTATGAACCAGTTGGCCTGGACTTCAAGGATGACAGTACCTTGAACCAGGGTGTTTTTTGCTAGCAGGTAACAGGAAACACCCACTCACATACCTATTCAACACTTTTCACTCTTTTCTTTGTCCTTTCTTGATGACCTTTCCTTTCCCGGAAGGGGGAGTCTTTTGGTTACGAAACCTATCACTAAGATCAGTTAAAACTTTATGATGCTTTCACACCCAATGTATATACTGTATATAATGTAAACTTGTAAATATGCACTTGTATTTTTCTGTTTAGCTTTTAGCGACTTTATGATCAAGGCCTCTAGCTGGCCGAAATATCGAACGTCTGCTAAGTCGTTTCTGTTCAACTACTGACTGTATCTAAATAACATCACCTCACTTTAAAGCAAAGAAAACCTTGTACGCGTGCTCTATTATTGCAATATTTGGGATCCCAGGATCCGTTCACAAGGCACCGTGAAACCATTGTTGAGTGCTAGTCATCAATCTCTGGATCCAACATACATGTACAGCAGTAGAAGGAATTAAGTGTATGGAGCGGATTCACAGGTTAGGTGACGGCTGTGTATTACAGCCTGGACCTGCCTCCATCAATTGCAGGTAGAGTGGAGCTCCACCCGCAACTGTTAACATGGTAAATCCCACTGTCAAACTCTGGCAGCGGGATGTAACAAGTACTGGCACAGGGTCACATCATTCTAAGCATCCATCGGCGCACTCGTCACGTGATCACAGGTTGCACATGGCTTGCTGTCACAGCAGGGGTTCTGCTTAAGACCTCTGTGCGCATTATCAAAGTGCATCTTTATAACCTGACTGTGGTCAGGCTTCAAAAGAGACAGTGGTGATGTGGCATTGTGATACATAGCTGAAACAATGAGACGATCTCAGCTTCACAGTAAAACAAAATATTAAAAAGTGTGAAACAAATTATAAAATAATAAGTTCAAATCACCCCCCTTTTTGCCCGATTAAACCCCTTTTGCCCAGAACCTGGTTTTTACCTTCATGACCCAGCTAATTGTTTCAGTTTTGACCAGTGCCACTTTATGAGGTTATAACTCTGGAACGCTTCAACGGAACCCAGTGATTCCGAGTATTTGTTCATGACAAATTGTACTTCCTGTTGGTGGTAAATGTGTGACGATAGTTTTTGCATTTATTTGTGAATATATCGGAAATTTGGAGAATATGTTGGAAATTTCACAGTTTTCACATTTTGAATTTTTATGCCCTTAAACCAGAGATGTAGATCAGACAAAATATTTAATAAATAACACTTTCCACATGTCAATTTTATATCAGCACAATTTTTGAAACCTAATGTATTTTTATTATTATTATTCAGTTAGAAAGGTTTAAAGTTAATCAGCAAAAAAAAAAAAATATATTTTTTTTCCACATTACATCTGAAGTGATATTCAGGGGCCTATGTGACAGAAAATACCCAAAAGTGAATCCATTCTAAAAACTGCACCACCCAGACTGCTCAAAACCACATCCAAGAAGTTTACTAAACCTTCAGATGCTACACAGGAACTAAAGCAATGTGAAATGTTAGTTTAGCCCCAAAATTTGCATGTTCACAAGGATAACAAGAGAATATGGACACCAAAATGTGTTCTACACACCATTTGACTTTTTAAATGGAAAACTGTCTGGAATTGTTATCAGATGCCATGTCACATTTGGAGAGCCCCTGATGTGCCTAAACAGTGGAAACCCCCCATAAGTGACCCCATTGTGGAAACTCAACCCCTCAAGGAACTTATCTAGATGTGTGGTGAGCATGTAGAATCCCCAGGTGCTTCACAACTTGGCCGTGAAAATTTTAAAAATCAGATTTTGTCCACAAAAATGTGCTTTGAGCTCAAATTTTTTTTATTTTCACAACTGTAGCAGGAGAAAATGGACCCCAAACTTTGCTGTGCAATTTCTCAGGACTACATCAACACCCCATATGTGGTGTAAAACTACTGTTTGAATGCTTGGCAAGGAAGGAGCGCCATTTGACTTTTGAAAGACAAGATTGGTTAGAGTTATTAGCTGACACAATGTCATATTTGGAGAGCGCCTAATGTGCCTAAACAGTGGAACCCCCCACAAGTGACTCTATTTTGAAAGCTAGACCCTCAAGTTACTTATCTAGATATGTAGTGAGCACCTTGAACCCCCAAGTGCTTTATAGAATTTTAAAACATTTAGCCACGAAATTTAAAAAAACACATTTTTCCCACAAACATGTTCTTTTAGCTCCAAACCTAGTATTTTCACAAGGGTAATAGAAAAAATTGCACCATACAATTTGTTGTGCAACTTCTCCAGAGTACGCTAATACCCATATGTGGCAGACAACTACTCTTTGGGTGAACAGGGAAGTGTCATGTCGCTATTGGACTCGGTGGCTGGTGTTCCTGCCCGGGCCGCTGGGATGTGCCGGGTTCCTTCAGCTGATGGTGCCAGAGATAGGAGGGCGGGTCATCATATGGACTTGCTCCTTTGACACCTGCCTCTGTCGCCGGACATCACCGTGTTTCTCCTATGGGTGATGCTGGTACCAAAAGAGAGGTTCCTGCAGAGGCATCTGTTAGGCGCAGGCTTCGCTCTTCTATCAGAAGTAGGGTGGTTGGTACCAGTCATGCATCACCATCTGGCCTGGTTCTAGGGGAGGTCCAGATGAGGCCATCAGACTGTGAGCTCCAGCCTATGAGAGGAAACCATGCCCTTCAAATACCTTAGAGCCTGTCCTGCAGGCCGCCAGATATAGACTTGTTTGTATTTTGACTCTGACCTTTTGCCTGAATTTTTGACTCTTCTATAGCCTGACGATTTTGTACCTTAGCTGCCCTCCTGGTTTTTGACTCTGAGCTTTGCCTGGATTATTGACCCTTCTACTGCCTGATGATTTTGTACCTTTGCTGCCCTCCTAGTTTTGACCCTGACCCCTGACTACACTTTTGCGTCCTATTTAATATTCCCTTCCTTGCGACCTTGCCGCTCCGGTCCGCTGGTCAACATAGGCAGCTACCTCCTGGGCCTCGCTGTAATCCCAGATCCCTGTAAAGGATCTCAGGGTTTCTCGGGCTGCTATCTTACCAGCAGCTCAGACTCATAGCGGATGGTCGTCACATTATATCTGGCTCAACCACTTTTATAAATACCAAAAATATATAAAAAAGCATTACCTTACCTCTTTTTTTTTTCCCTCACACTGCTTTTTCCCTATATTTTTTTTTTCTCTGAGCTGATTCTACCATTAACGACTTCCCTCAAGCACCTGTGTTCTGCTTCATTGCTCAATCCTGTGAAGGATCACTCCCATCATCCTATACTAACATGCTGCACAAGCCACAATCTGGAGTCCTCTGGGAGAATGCTGGGTGTCAGAAAACGTCATTCCCTGGACGCCAGCACCTGGGTGGCTCTGGCTTTGCCTGCCCAGATGCCCAGGTATTGCCCGCTGATGCAGCCAAAGTCTTCTTACCTATTTCTTTATCCTACCTTAAGAAATCTGTGTGTTTGGAGGCTTATGTTGATAGTGGCTCAGAAGGGAATTTTATAGATGTCCAGTTAGGCTACCTTCACATTTGCGTTCCCCTCTGCAGCGTTCTGCAGAGGGGATCCGCAATGTGACCGCAGAACCGCAAGCCCCTATCTTTATAATGGGAGCGCACGGTGCTGCGCTTGACTGCGCATGACCGTGCGCACCCATTCACTGCTATATGTGATTGCGCAGGGGGATGCCTGCGCACAAATCACCCAGTCTCGTCTGCACCAGAAATACAACATGTCGCGTTTGTGGTGCAGACAAGACTGAATGATTTGCGAAGCGCAGCACTGTGCGCTCCCATTATAAAGATAGGGGCTTGCGGTGCTGCGGTCACATTGCGGATCCCCTGCGCAAAACGCTTTGGAGGGGAACACAAATGTGAAGGTAGCCTTAGCAAGACATCTTGGCGTACCACTGATAAGGCTTAATGCACCCATTAAAACCACTGAGATTAATGGCATACCTCTCGTCCAGTGGAATGAATGTTAGAGGGAAAAGGGAGGGAGACGTTTCTGCTCACCAGGATGTAATTAGAACCTCAGTTTCTGCAGTCGGTGCATGGAAAAGTCCTGGCTTCAGACAGAGGTGCAGTCCAATAATTCACATATAAGATTCCAGCACTCAAGTCTTATGCTTCTGAATATTTATTTATGAATTCAATGCCATCAAAGGACAACCAATGTGTTCACCAACGCGTTTCAACAATAAATGTCTTAGTCGTGGCTCAGGGGTGCCACCCTACATGGTGTTTAAATACACTCCTCATTCTTACACACATGTGATGCAGATAATTAAAAACACGTGGCGCCCCACTAAGAGTGCGTCAGAGGAGGGTACTACACCCCTGACTGAAGGTGTCGTATTCTCTGTTCTAGTGATGAGTAGGAGAATCCTGAAGCTCCAATACCACACACAACACCTAGTGATAGGGGACCAATCAGACACCCGTTACTAGGGTAACAGGTCCTGGTGGGAGGAGAGCTAGGTGATATAGTGAGTGGGAGAGCTGCAAGGAGTTAGATCAGGAAGTGAGAACAGAACAGTGCAGAAGTCCAGTCGTGACAGGAGAGAAGCTCAGAAAGGCAAAGTGAAAGAACGGGTAAGACAATACCCTTGCCCAGTCCAGTACCGGCTCCAAGGTGGTTCAGACGGTTTAACCCTGCACCACAGTCCCGGAGTGGTTGAAGGCTTTAAAGGAGCACAACTCACAACCTACCATCACCGCAGCTATACCAGGGGGTACCCACCATTGAGGTTCAGGGACCTAATGTGAGTTGGAGGCCAACGGCTCGGGTCCCAACAGAGGATCCTCAGTATCCTGTCAAGGTATACTAAAGCAGCGACGAGAGAGGGACAGACAGTGATAGAGAAGGACACCTGTGGAGCTTCGGAGGGACACTACTCATCGCAGGGACCACCCAGTCCGTTACCCGGCATTGAGAACTGTGTTACCTTGTATGCCGTGAACATCCCAGTAAATACCCGTTCAGAGGAGCAATGTGTCTGAGCCTTATTCCATGAACTGTGCTTTACCTGCATTTCTTTACAGAAACGACTGAGCTGCCCTATTCCACCGTTGCAGCTCTACAACCTTGGGGACCCCCGCTTGTCCTGTAGGGAGCGGTCCCACCTTGCTGCCGCCCATCACCCCGGAGGCCCAAGCAGTGCCGGTGCCATCACCGGACCCCTACAGGTAGCGTCACGAACTTTTAACTTTATCACCTTTTTATTATTTTACTTTCACCCCTTTATTGACTACCGGGCCCGCAGCCTCAGGCCCCGAACCATGACCCACAGCCAGCGCCTGAGACCTGAGAACCCGGCCCACGGTGAGTCAACTTGGCGTCGACGAACAGGATTTGAACCGACCCGTATTTAACGGGTACTGTGCGCCTTACAGAACTTTGTCGGCCATATTAAAGAACTTTTCGCGCCCTTTCCACTGGACCAAGATGGCGAGTCCCACCATGTGAGAGACAACGTGCTGGCCCAGGGGCGTGCCTCGGCCCCCTACCATGGGAGGGCCATACCAGAGGCGCGAAACTGTTTGCCCGCCCCGATTGCCAATGAACAACAAAGGGGTCAGGCCAAAGACTAAACCACGCCTAAAAATGGTGGCAGGGACGGAGCAACACAACGGAGGTCCGGTAACCAGGACCTGGAACTGGGAGAAAGAGACCGATCCGCGGTTGAGCACCCGGTAACCAGTGAGAACCCGCCAGCCGAGATGCAGCCTATCATCACTAGTGCAGAAGCCAGGGCAGAGCGAGATGACCCTGAGGCCGTACCTGATGACAGTGGCAGCTAGACCAGAGCAGAGTCTGAGGAGCCGTCCAGCCAGCCCACCTTGGTCCTGTAGATAGTTGTTAAATGTGGAGTGATTTTTCTTTTGCAAAACCCATAGACTTTCATGAGGACTTTTTGCTAAGAACTGTTTTGCAACGTTTAAAGTCATAGAGCCTCCCGGACGGGAAGAACCCAAGAATACTGTTGTTATTAAAAGTGTTTGTGGAGACCCGGGGTCAGTGGGTGCTCTCGTCCGCAGGCCCAGCCGCCTTTACAAAGACAACGTGGACCAGGGCTCATCCCCAACTGAACACCCGAACTCCTTAACCGTGGGCGGAACACTACTCAGACAACACAGGGTGAGGGAATCACAATAACAAGGTTTTATTGGATCCCCAAACAGTTAACAGCATATAACACATAAAAAGCAAAACACAACAATGTAACAGGCAACAGAGTCTCACCCTTCCGCTGGCACACCAGGAATTAGAATATAGCACGGCAAAGTCTGTAGCCAGGTGACTGTATCGTCCCAACCTGGGTTGCTTCCTTGTCCTTATGCAGTCTTTATCCTATGCTAAAGTCCTTGTACTTCTATAGTCCGTGTTCTGATCCCCTTGGTCGGCACCGAAATGCCTAGGCCTGGGGTTATGGCTCGCTAATCGGACCCGAAGACCCTAGATTAGCTGCCTGTATCCAATCCAGTGACCTCTAGCCGGGACCAAAATCCCTAGACTGAGGTCACTAGACAGAAGGTTACCTTCTCCTATTTAGGCCCTCGCTCGACGTTCCCAAAAATCTGCAAGTTAGGAACAGGGGTTGCAAAATAGGATCGGGATGAAAAAATGTCTATGGGGAATTCCCGAAGTCTCTCAAAGGTCAGTTTAGGGGGGTTACTCATCCTATATAGGAGTATAATGGGACTCAATGGAGAAAATTGCGGGCGCGGGTCACGGGGGGCTCGAAAACGCGGAAAAAAGGGCAGAAAACGGCTAAAAAATTTTTCGGGGGTTCGGGAAAGTTCCCTCGCCGATCCGAGCGAACTGGATCCTGATTTTACCTTTCTGGGGGGTCTACGGAGAAAAAACGTAAAAAAAACCGCTCGCCTGACACCGCTATTTTGCCCTATTTTGGGCTGTTTTAGCAGACTCATAAGGTTGAATTTTAGGCACGGATGTATTCTCTTACATTTCCACACGATGTCACTATAACACTGCACAAACCTTCTGGTCGCATGCAAATGTTCAACTCCAGATGGCAGTGTTGCTCTTTTAATGTGCGAAATAGGATTTTTGCCGTGGAACCTCAACAAATCCTTGTCTTGTGCATTATAAATCTCCAGATGGCAGTATTGATCTTTACTGTGCAAAAGGTCATCACAATTACCATTGCTCCTTGACAAAACGGCCCGTGTCTACATAGTCGGCACACTATATTCTGCAGATCTGCATACTTATTCAAATAAACAACACCACACTTCAATGTTTGATTGTATCCTATCCTAGGACAGATTATACTCTGTATATATAGATAGATAGATAGATAGATAGATAGATAGATATAAATATATATACACATATATATAATTATATATATCTATATATATATATATATATATATATATATATATATAATCATAACATAGAGTATATATATATATATATATATATATATTTACATAATATATACAATATATATATATAGATATATAAATATAAATATATATATACTAGATGGCGGCCCGATTCTAAAGAATCGGGTAGTCTAGAATCCATATATAGTTTATTTACTAATAGTTACGGGAGTGCGGTGAAATGAATTGTGTGTATACAGGCGGCTCAGTGGGTAGCAGAGTATACGGTGGCTCAGTGGTTAGCAGTGAGTGCGGTGGCTCAGTGGTTAGCAGTGAGTGCGGTGAGATTGGTCAGCGCAGCGACGTGGGCAGAGTGGTCAGCGCAGAGGACAGGGGGCAAAAGCGGCTGGGCAGAGGAAAGGGGGCAGAGGCGGCTGGGCAGAGGACAGGGGGCAGAGGACGCAGAGCACAGGGGGCAGAGGGCGCAGAGGACAGGGGGCAGAGGACGCAGAGGACAGGGGGCAGAGGACGCAGAGGGGGCAGAGGACAGGGGGCAGAGGAAACAGAGGGGGCAGAGGACGCAGAGGACAGGGGGCAGAGGACAGGGGGCAGAGGACACAGAGGGGGCAGAGGACAGGGGGCAGAGGACACAGAGGGGGCAGAGGACAGGGTGAAGAGGACACAGAGGGGGCAGAGGACGCAGAGGGGGCAGAGGACGCAGAGGGGGCAGAGGACGCAGAGGGGGCAGAGGACGCAGAGGACGCAGAGGGCAGAGGGGCAGAGGGGGCAGAGGGGCAGAGGACGCAGAGGGGGCAGAGGGGGCAGAGGACGCAGAGGGGGCAGAGGACGCAGAGGACGCAGAGGGGGCAGAGGACGCAGAGGGGGCAGAGGACGCAGAGGGGGCAGAGGACGCAGAGGACGCAGAGGAGGCAGAGGACGCAGAGGGGGCAGAGGACGCAGAGGGGGCAGAGGGGGCAGAGGACGCAGAGGGGGCAGAGGACGCAGAGGACGCAGAGGGGGCAGAGGACGCAGAGGGGGCAGAGGACGCAGAGGGGGCAGAGGACGCAGAGGGGGCAGAGGACGCAGAGGGGGCAGAGGACGCAGAGGACGCAGAGGACAGGGGGCAGAGGGGGCAGAGGACGCAGAGGACAGGGGGCAGAGGACGCAGAGGACAGGGGGCAGAGGACGCAGAGGACAGGGGGCAGAGGACGCAGAGGACAGGGGCAGAGGACGCAGAGGACAGGGGGCAGAGGACGCAGAGGACAGGGGGCAGAGGACGCAGAGGACAGGGGGCAGAGGACGCAGAGGACAGGGGGCAGAGGACGCAGAGGACAGGGGGCAGAGGACGCAGAGGACAGGGGGCAGAGGACGCAGAAGACAGGGGGCAGAGGACGCAGAGGACAGGGGGCAGAGGACGCCGAGGACAGGGGGCAGAGGACGCAGAGGACAGGGGGCAGAGGACGCAGAGGGGGCAGAGGACGCAGAGGGGGCAGAGGACGCAGAGGGGGGCCAGAGGGGCAAAGGGGGGGGGCAGAGGACGCAGGGGAGAGGGCAGAGGAGCAGGGGCAGAGGACAGCAGAGGACGCAGGCAGGGGCAGAGGACGCAGAGGACAGGGGGCAGAGGACGCAGAGGACAGGGGCAGAGGACGCAGAGGACAGGGGGCAGAGAGCGAGCGGGCAGAGGACAGAGGGCAGAGGACGCAGAGGACAGGGGGCAGAGACGCAGAGGACAGGGGGCAGAGGACGCAGAGGACAGGGGGCAGAGGACCCGCAGAGGACAGGGGGCAGAGGACGCCCGAGGGACAGGGGCAGAGGACGCAGAGGAGACAGGGGGCAGAGGACGCAGAGGGGGCAGAGGACGCAGAGGGGGCAGAGGACGCAGAGGGGGCAGAGGACGCAGAGGGGGCAGAGGGCAGAGGGGGCAGAGGACAGGACGAGGGGCAGAGGACGCAGAGGGGGGGCAGAGGACGCAGAGGGGGCAGAGGACGCAGAGACAGGGGGCAGAGGAACAGAGGGGCAGAGGACAGAGCAGAGGACGCAGAGGGGGCAGAGGACGCAGAAGGGGGCAGAGGACCAGGGGGCAGAGGGGGCAGAGGACGGCAGAGGACAGGGCAGAGGACGCAGAGGGACAGGGGCAGAGGACGCAGAGGACAGGGGGCAGAGGACGCAGAGGACAGGGGGCAGAGGACGCAGAGGACAGGGGGCAGAGGACGCAGAGGACAGGGGGCAGAGGACGCAGAGGGAGAGACCAGAGGGGGCAGAGGACGCAGAGGGGCAGAGGACAGGGGGCAGAGGAGACGCAGAGGACAGGGGCAGAGGAGCAGAGGACAGGGGCAGAGGACGCAGAGGACAGGGGCAGAGGACGCAGAGGACAGGGGGCAGAGGACGCAGAGGACAGGGGCAGAGGACGCAGAGGACAGGGGGCAGAGGACGCAGAGGACAGGGGGCAGAGGACGCAGAGGAAAGGGGGCAGATGACGCAGAGGACAGGGGGCAGAGGACGCAGAGGACAGGGGCAGAGGACAGGGCAGAGGATGCAGAGGGGGCAGAGGACGCAGAGGGGGCAGAGGACGCAGAGGGGCAGAGGACGCAGAGGGGCAGAGGACGCAGAGGGCAGGGACGCAGAGGACGCAGAGGACAGGGGGCAGAGGATGCAGAGGACAGGGGGCAGAGGACGCAGAGGACAGGGGCAGTGGACACAGAGGACAGGGGGCAGAGGACACAGAGGACAGGGGGCAGAGGACACAGAGGACAGGGGGCAGAGGACACAGAGGACAGGGGGCAGAGGACACAGAGGACAGGGGGTAGAGGACACAGAGGACAGGGGGCAGAGGACACAGAGGACAGGGGGCAGAGGACACAGAGGACAGGGGGCAGAGGACAGGGGGCAGAGGACACAGAGGACAGGGGCAGAGGACACAGAGGACAGGGGGCAGAGGACACAGAGGACAGGGGGCAGAGGACACAGAGGACAGGGGGCAGAGGACACAGAGGACAGGAGGCAGAGGACACAGAGGACAGGGGGCAGAGGACACAGAGGACAGGGGGCAGAGGACACAGAGGACAGGGGGCAGAGGACAGGGGGCAGAGGACACAGAGGACAGGGGGCAGAGGACAGAGGACAGGGGGCAGAGGATACAGAGGACAGGGGCAGAGGACACAGAGGACAGGGGGCAGAGGACACAGAGGACAGGGGGCAGAGGACACAGAGGACAGGGGGCAGAGGACACAGAGGACACAGAGGACAGGGGGCAGAGGACAGGGGGCAAAGGACACAGAGGACAGGGGGCAGAGGACACAGAGGACAGGGGGCAGAGGACACAGAGGACAGGGGGCAGAGGACACAGAGGACAGGGGGCAGAGGACACAGAGGACAGGGGGCAGAGGACACAGAGGACAGGGGGCAGAGGACACAGAGGACAGGGGGCAGAGGACACAGAGGACAGGGGGCAGAGGACACAGAGGACAGGGGGCAGAGGACAGGGGGCAGAGGACGCAGAGGACAGAGGGCAGAGGGGGCACACAGGTTGGAGGGCAGAGCAGCGTGTATGGCTGCAGACTTACCGGTGGCCGGGTGTCGGGTGTAGGAGGAGAGGAGGGGCGGGCAGAGCTGCAGGAGAGGAAGTCCCGCCCTCCCTCCTCTCCAGGCACACGGCAGGGAGCACGGGTACCCCCAGGGTGTGTGTGGCCCTCCGAGGTGGCGGGCAATGGGCCCCCCTGCCCCCCCCCGGTATGTAGGTACTGGCTGGAGGGCAGAGGGTGGAGGGGAGTGGCAGGAGGGCACACGGAACTTCCGAGATCGGAACGTTCCGTGTGTCGGTGACTGTAGCCGGGGGGCAGCCTGGCTACAGTGCACTGGATGAGCCTGGGCGACGACCATCACGGAAGTGGGCGTGGCCTCCTCCGGAAGTGGCCTTCGGGTTTTATATAATAGATATATATATAAATGTTTATGTATATACACATATATATGTATATATATATATATATATATATATATATAAATAAATGTTTATGTATACACATATATATATATATATATATATATATATATATAATCATAACATATAGTATATATATATTTAAATAATATATATATTTATATAGATATATAGATAGCTATACATATATATATATAGATAAATAGATAAAAAAGTGGGTCAGGGAGCAGCATAAACAGCTGAAAAGCAGGTGCAGGCAAATCAAACCTTATCTTTAAAGGTTGTAGACAAATCCAGGTCTGGAGAAAGACTTGCAGCACTCCAAGTTCTCAGTGTGAAAAGAACTTTCTTTATTAGGACAGGCACAAAACATGCAACGTTTCAAGTCACAAAGACTTTTCCTCAGGCACCTGAGGAAAAGTCTTTGTGACTTGAAACGTTGCATGTTTTGTGCCTGTCCTAATAAAGAAAGTTCTTTTCACACTGAGAACTTGGAGTGCTGCAAGTCTTTCTCCAGACCTAGATAAATAGATAGATAGATATAAATATATATACACATATATATAATTATCTATATCTATATAGATAGATATATTTATATATATATATATATATATATACAGTTAGGGCCAGAAATATTTGGACAGTGACACAATTTTCGCGAGTTGGGCTCTGCATGCCACCATATTGGATTTGAAATGAAACCTCTACAACAGAATTCAAGTGCAGATTATAACGTTTAATTTGAAGGGTTGAACAAAAATATCTGATAGAAAATGTAGGAATTGTACACATTTCTTTACAAACACTCCACATTTTAGGAGGTCAAAAGTAATTGGACAAATAAACATAACCCAAACAAAATATTTTTATTTTCAATATTTTGTTGCGAATCCTTTGGAGGCAATCACTGCCTTAAGTCTGGAACCCATGGACATCACCAAACGCTGGGTTTCCTCCTTCTTAATGCTTTGCCAGGCCTTTACAGCCGCAGCCTTCAGGTCTTGCTTGTTTGTGGGTCTTTCCGTCTTAAGTCTGGATTTCAGCAAGTGAAATGCATGCTCAATTGGGTTAAGATCTGGTGATTGACTTGGCCATTGCAGAATGTTCCACTTTTTTGCACTCATGAACTCCTGGGTAGCTTTGGCTGTATGCTTGGGGTCATTGTCCATCTGTACTATGAAGCGCCGTCCAATCAACTTTGCAGCATTTGGCTGAATCTGGGCTGAAAGTATATCCCGGTACACTTCAGAATTCATCCGGCTACTCTTGTCTGCTGTTATGTCATCAATAAACACAAGTGACCCAGTGCCATTGAAAGCCATGCATGCCCATGCCATCACGTTGCCTCCACCATGTTTTACAGAGGATATGGTGTGCCTTGGATCATGTGCCGTTCCCTTTCTTCTCCAAACTTTTTTCTTCCCATCATTCTGGTACAGGTTGATCTTTGTCTCATCTGTCCATAGAATACCTTTCCAGAACTGAGCTGGCTTCTTGAGGTGTTTTTCAGCAAATTTAACTCTGGCCTGTCTATTTTTGGAATTGATGAATGGTTTGCATCTAGATGTGAACCCTTTGTATTTACTGTCATGGAGTCTTCTCTTTACTGTTGACTTAGAGACAGATACACCTACTTCACTGAGAGTGTTCTGGACTTCAGTTGATATATATATAATTGTTTATTTATATACACATATATATTTATATATGTATATATGTATATATATATAATATATATATATATATATATATATATATAATCATAACATAGAGTATATATATATTTAAATAATATATACAATATATATTTATATATATAGATATATATATAGATATATATAATCATAAGATATAGTATATATATATATTTAAAAATATATATAATATATATAAATAATATATAAAAACAAATTGATATAGATATATATAGATATCAAAATATATATACATATAGATATATATATATACCAATATAAATCTATATATAATGTTTATATATATATGCATATTTAAATAATATGTAAAATATATTTAAATAATATATAAAGAATATATTATATATATACATATATATATATATATATACTATATGTTTTTATATATAAAATGACCTCATGCAACCGTCACACAGGCCTGTTGTCTGGCCCTGAGCCTTACACAGGCCTGTGGTCTGGCCCTGAGCCTTACACAGGCCTGTGGTCTGGCCCTGAGCCTTACACAGGCCTGTGGTCTGGCCCTGAGCCTCACACAGGCCTGTTGTCTGCTCAGGAGGACAGAAGAGCAGCAGGAGGGACAGTGTGGAATATTAGCAGACGCTTATGTCTAACGTATGGCCAATATGCAATCTCTAAAGACAATGAGCGGATGCATAGAGCTACCTTCTGGCTCATTTGCCATCTCCACATAGATTGAGCAGGCGCATAGATCTATCATACGGCTAGAAGGAGAGGAAGAGGGGGGCAGAGGAGAAAAGGAGCAGCAGGAAGGACAGGAGAGGAGGACGGGGGTGCAGGAGGACAGAGGAGAGGAGGATGGGGTTGTAGGAGGGCAGAGGAGAGGAGGACAGGACGGGAATGCAGAAGGAAAGAGGAGAGGAGAACGGGGGTGCAGTAGGACAGAAGAGAGGAGACGGGGTGCAGGAGGACAGAGGAGAGGAGGATGGAGGTGCAGGAGGACAGAAGAGAGGAGGACAGGGGGTGCAGGAGGACAGAAGAGCAGCAGGAGGGACAGTGTGGAATATTAGCAGACGCTTATGTCTAACGTATGGCCAATATGCAATCTCTAC
This sequence comes from Allobates femoralis, assembly GCA_033576535.1. NCBI lineage: Eukaryota > Metazoa > Chordata > Amphibia > Anura > Aromobatidae > Allobates > Allobates femoralis. The sequence continues at coordinate 496,722,090 of JARQOC010000006.1, forward strand.
AGACAATGAGCGGAGGCATAGAGCTACCTTCTGGCTCATTTGCCATCTCCACATAGATTGAGCAGGCGCATAGATCTATCATATGGCTAGAAGGAGAGGAAGAGGGGGGCAGAGGAGAAGAGGAGCAGCAGGAAGGACAGGAGAGGAGGACGGGGGTGCAGGAGGACAGAGGAGAGGAGGATGGGGTTGCAGGAGGGCAGAGGAGAGGAGGACGGGGTTGCAGGAGGGCAGAGGAGAGGATTACGGGGGTGCAGGAGGACAGAAGGGCAGCAGGAGGGACAGTGTGGAAGATTAGCAGATGCATAGTTCTAGGTTATGGCTAATATGCCATCTCTACACATAATGAGCGGACGCATAGGTCTATCATACGGCTAAAAGGAGAGGAAGAGGGGCAGAGGAGAAGTGGAGCAGCAGGAGGGACAGAGGAGAGGAGGACGGGTGCAGGAGGACAGAGGAGAGGAGGACGGCAGGTGCAGAAGGACAGAGGAGAGGAGGACCGGGGTGCAGGAGGACAGAGGAGAGAGGACCGGGGTGCAGGAGGACAGAGGAGAGGAGGACGGGGTGCAGGAGGACAGAGGAGAGGAGGGCGGGGTGCAGGAGGACAGAGGAGAGGAGGACGGGGGTGCACGAGGACAGAACAGCAGCAGGAGGGACAGTGTGGAAGATTAGCAGATGCATTGTTCTAGGTTATGGCTAATATGCCATGTCTACACTTAATGAGCGGACGCATAGATCTATCATACGACTAAAAAGAGAGGAAGAGGGGGCAGAGGAGAAGTGGAGCAGCAGGAGGGACAGAGGAGAGGAGGACGGGGTGCAGGAGGACAGAGGAGAGGAGGACGGGGTGCAGGAGGACAGAGGAGAGGAGGATGGAGGTGCAGGAGGACAGAGGAGAGGAGGACGGGGTTGCAGGAGGGCAGAGGAGAGGATTACGGGGGGTGCAGAAGGACAGAGGAGAGGAGGACCGGGGTGCAAGAGGACAGAGGAGAGGAGGACGGGGTGCAGGAGCACAGAGGAGAGGAGGACCAGGATGCAGAAGGACAGAGGAGAGAGGACGGGGTGCAAGAGGACAGAGGAGAGGAGGACGGGTGCAGGAGCACAGAGGAGAGGAGGACGGGGATGCAGAAGGACAGAGGAGAGGAGGACCGGGGTGCAAGAGGACAGAGGAGAGGATTACGGGGGGTGCAGGAGGACAGAAGGGCAGCAGGAGGGACAGTGTGGAAGATTAGCAGATGCATAGTTCTAGGTTATGGCTAATATGCCATCTCTACACATAATGAGCGGACGCATAGGTCTATCATACGGCTAAAAGGAGAGGAAGAGGGGCAGAGGAGAAGTGGAGCAGCAGGAGGGACAGAGGAGAGGAGGACGGGGTGCAGGAGGACAGAGGAGAGGAGGACGGCAGGTGCAGAAGGACAGAGGAGAGGAGGACCGGGGTGCAGGAGGACAGAGGAGAGAGGACCGGGGTGCAGGAGGACAGAGGAGAGGAGGACGGGGTGCAGGAGGACAGAGGAGAGGAGGGCGGGGTGCAGGAGGACAGAGGAGAGGAGGGACGGGGGGTGCACGAGGACAGAACAGCAGCAGGAGGGACAGTGTGGAAGATTAGCAGATGCATTGTTCTAGGTTATGGCTAATATGCCATGTCTACACTTAATGAGCGGACGCATAGATCTATCATACGACTAAAAAGAGAGGAAGAGGGGGCAGAGGAGAAGTGGAGCAGCAGGAGGGACAGAGGAGAGGAGGACGGGGTGCAGGAGGACAGAGGAGAGGAGGACGGGGTGCAGGAGGACAGAGGAGAGGAGGATGGAGGTGCAGGAGGACAGAGGAGAGGAGGACGGGGTTGCAGGAGGGCAGAGGAGAGGATTACGGGGGGTGCAGAAGGACAGAGGAGAGGAGGACCGGGGTGCAAGAGGACAGAGGAGAGGAGGACGGGGTGCAGGAGCACAGAGGAGAGGAGGACGGGGATGCAGAAGGACAGAGGAGAGGAGGACCGGGGTGCAAGAGGACAGAGGAGAGGAGGACGGGGTGCAGGAGCACAGAGGAGAGGAGGACGGGGATGCAGAAGGACAGAGGAGAGGAGGACCGGGGTGCAAGAGGACAGAGGAGAGGAGGACCGGGGTGCAGGAGGACAGAGGAGAGGAGGACGGGGTGCAGGAGGACAGAGGAGAGGAGGATGGAGGTGCAGGAGGACAGAGGAGAGGAGGACGGGGTTGCAGGAGGGCAGAGGAGAGGATTACGGGGGGTGCAGGAGGACAGAAGGGCAGCAGGAGGGACAGTGTGGAAGATTAGCAGATGCATAGTTCTAGGTTATGGCTAATATGCCATCTCTACACATAATGAGCGGACGTATAGGTCTATCATACGGCTAAAAGGAGAGGAAGAGGGGGCAGAGGAGAAGTGGAGCAGCAGGAGGGACAGAGGAGAGGAGGACGGGGTGCAGGAGGACAGAGGAGAGGAGGACGGCAGGTGCAGAAGGACAGAGGAGAGGAGGTCCGGGGTGCAGGAGGACAGAGGAGAGAGGACCGGGGTGCAGGAGGACAGAGGAGAGGAGGACGGGGTGCAGGAGGACAGAGGAGAGGAGGGCGGGGTGCAGGAGGACAGAGGAGAGGAGGATGGGGGGTGCACGAGGACAGAACAGCAGCAGGAGGGACAGTGTGGAAGATTAGCAGATGCATTGTTCTAGGTTATGGCTAATATGCCATGTCTACACTTAATGAGCGGACGCATAGATCTATCATACGACTAAAAAGAGAGGAAGAGGGGGCAGAGGAGAAGTGGAGCAGCAGGAGGGACAGAGGAGAGGAGGACGGGGTGCAGGAGCACAGAGGAGAGGAGGACGGGGATGCAGAAGGACAGAGGAGAGGAGGACCGGGGTGCAAGAGGACAGAGGAGAGGAGGACCGGGGTGCAGGAGGACAGAGGAGAGGAGGACAGGGTGCAGGAGGACAGAGGAGAGGAGGACGGGGAGTGCAGGAGGACAGAAGAGCAGCAGGAGGAACAGTGTGGAAGATTAGCAGATGCATAGTTCTAGGTTATGGCTAATATGCCATCTCTACACATAATGAGTGGACGCATAGAGCTACCTTCTGGCTCATTTGCCATCTCCACATGTGGTCTGGCCCTGTAGTGAGGTCCTTAGCCTCATTCAAACCTCACACAGGCCTGTAGTCTGGCCCTGAGCCTCACACAGGCCTGTGGTCTGGCCCTGAGCCTCACACAGGCCTGTGGTCTGGCCCTGAGCCTCACACAGGCCTGTTGTCTGGCCCTGAATCTCACACAAGCCTATGGTCTGGCCCTGAGCCTCACACAGGCCTGTGGTCTGGCCCTGAGCCTCACACAGGCCTGTGGTCTGGTCTGAGCCTCACACAGGCCTGTAAGTGAGGCCCTTAGCCTCACACAGGCCTGTGGTCTGGTCTGAGCCTCACACAGGCCTGTGGTCTGGCCCTGAGCCTCACACAGGCCTGTTTCTGGCCCTGAGCCTTACACAGGCCTGTGCTCTGGCCCTGAGCCTCATACAGGTCTGTGTCTGGCCCTGAGCCTCATACAGGCCTGTGTCTGGCCCTGAGCCTTACACAGGCCTGATGTCTGGCCCTGAGCCTCACACAGGCCTGTGGTCTGGTCTGAGCCTCAAACAGGCCTGTGGTCTGGCCTTGAGCCTCACACAGGCCTGTGGTCTGGTCTGAGCCTCACACAGGCCTGTGGTCTGGCCCTGAGCCTCACACAGGCCTGTTTCTGGCCCTGAGCCTTACACAGGCCTGTGCTCTGGCCCTGAGCCTCATACAGGCCTGTGTCTGGCCCTGAGCCTCATACAGGCCTGTGTCTGGCCCTGAGCCTTACACAGGCCTGATGTCTGGCCCTGAGCCTCACACAGGCCTGTGGTCTGGTCTGAGCCTCAAACAGGCCTGTGGTCTGGCCTTGAGCCTCACACAGGCCTGTTGTCTGGTCTGAGCCTCACACAGGCCTGTGGTCTGGCCCTGAGCCTCACACAGGCCTGTGTCTGGCCCTGAGCCTTACACAGGCCTGTGGTCTGGCCCTGAGCCTCACACAGGCCTGTGTCTGGCCCTGAGCCTTACACAGGCCTGTGGTCTGGCCCTGAGCCTCACAAAGGCCTGTGGTCTGGTCTGAGCCTTACACAGGCCTGTGGTCTGGCCCTGAGCTTCACACAGGCCTGTTGTCTGGCCCTGAATCTCACACAGGCCTGTGGTCTCTCCCTGAGCCTTACACAGGCCTGTAGTGAGGCCCTTAGCCTCATTCAAAGGTCACACAGGCCTGTAGTCTGGCGCTGAGCCTCACACAGGCCTGTGGTCTGGCCCTAAGCCTCACACAGGCCGGTGGTCTTGCCTGAGCCTCACACAGGCCTGTGGTCTGGCCCTAAGCCTCACACTGGCCTGTGGTTTGGCCTGAGCCTCACACTGGCCTGTTGTCTGGCCCTGATCCTTACACAGGCCTGTGGTCTGGCCCTGAGCCTTACACAGGCCTGTTGGGAGGCCCTTAGCCTCACACTGGCCTGTTGTCTGGCCTGAGCCTCACACAGGCCTGTGGTCTGGCCCTAAGCCTCACACAGGCCTGTTGTCTGGCCCTGAGCCCTTACACAGGCCTGCTGTCTGGCCCTGAACCTTATACAGGCCTGTGGTCGGGCTCTGAGCCTCACACAGGCCTGTGGTCTGGTCTGAGTCTCACACAGGCCTGTGGTCTGGCCCTTAGCCTCACACAGGCCTGTGGTCTGGTCCCTGAGCCTTACACAGGCCTGTAGTGAGGCCCTTAGCCTCATAACAACCCATACACAAGCCTGTGTCTAGCCTTGAACCTCACACAGGCCTTTTGTCTGGCCCTGAGCACCACACAGGCCTGTGGTCTAACCTGAGCCTCATATAGGCCTGTGGTCAAGCCCTGAGCCTCACACAGGCCTGTGGTCTGGCCTTGAGCCTCACACAGGCCTGTGGTCTGGTCTGAGCCTCACATAGGCCTGTAGTGAGGCCCTTAGCCTACACACATGCCTGTGGTCTGGTATGAGCCTCACACAGGCCTGTGGTCTGGCCCTGAGCCTTACACAGGCCTGTAGTGAGGCCCTTAGCCTCATACAACCCTTACACAAGCCTGGTCTGGCCCTCAGCCTTACACAGGGCTGTGGTCTGGCCCTGAGTCTCAAACAGTCCTGTTGTCTGGCCCTGAGCCTCACACAGGCCTGTGGTCTAACCCTGAGCCTCACACAGGCCTGTGGTCTAGCCCTGAGCCTCACAAGGCCTGTGGTCTAGCCCTGAGCCTTACACAGGCCTGTGGTCTGGCTCTGAGCCTCAAACAGGCCTGTTGTCTGGCCCTGAGCACCACACAGGCCTGTGGTCTAACCCTGAGCCTCATATAGGCCTGTGGTCAAGCCCTGAGCCTCACACAGGCCTGTGGTCTGGCCTTGAGCCTCACACAGGCCTGTGGTCTGGTCTGAGCCTCACATAGGCCTGTAGTGAGGCCCTTAGCCTCACACAGGCCTGTGGTCTAGCCCTGAGCCTCACACAGGCCTGTGGTCTAGCCCTGAGCCTCACACAGGCCTGTGGTCTGGCCCTGAGCCTCAAACAGACCTGTTGTCTGGCCCTGAGCATTACACAGGCCTGTGGTCTGGTCTGAGCCTCACATAGGCCTGTAGTGAGGCCCTTAGCCTCACACATGCCTGTGGTCTGGTATGAGCCTCACACAGGCCTGTGGTCTGGCCCTGAGCCTTACACAGGCCTGTGGTCTTGCCCTGAGCCTTGCACAGGCCTGTGTCTGGCCCTGAGCATTACATAGGCCTGTAGTCTGGCCCTGAGCCTTACACAGGCCTGTAGTGAGGCCCTTAGCCTCATACAACCCTTACACAAGCCTGTGTCTGGCCCTGAGCCTTACACAGGGCTGTGGTCTGGCCCTGAGCCTCAAACAGGCCTGTTGTCTGGCCCTGAGCCTCACACAGGCCTGTGGTCTAACCCTGAGCCTCACACAGGCCTGTGGTCTAGCCCTGAGCCTCACACAGGCCTGTGGTCTAGCCCTGAGTCTCACACAGGACTGTGGTCTGGCCCTGAGCCTCAAACAGGCCTGTTGTCTGGCCCTGAGCACCACACAGGCCTGTGGTCTAACCCTGAGCCTCATATAGGTCTGTGGTCAAGCCCTGAGCCTCACACAGGCCTGTGGTCTGGCCTTGAGCCCCACACAGGCCTGTGGTCTGGTCTGAGCCTCACATAGGCCTGTAGTGAGGCCCTTAGCCTCACACATGCCTGTGGTCTGGTATGAGCCTCACACAGGCCTGTGGTCTGGCCCTGAGCCTTACACAGGCCTGTGGTCTTGCCCTGAGCATTACACAGGCCTGTGTCTGGCCCTGAGCATTACATAGGCCTGTGGTCTGGCCCTGAGCATTACACAGGCCTGTGGTCTGGCGCTGAGCCTTACACAGGCTTGTAGTGAGGCCCTTAGCCTTATACAACCCTCACACAGGCCTGTAGTCTGGCCCTGAGCCGTACACAGGCATGTGGTCTGGCCGAGCCTCACACAGGCCTGTGGTCTGGCCCTGAGCCTCACACAGGCCTGTGGTCTGGCCCTGAGCCTCAAACAGGCCTGTTGTCTGGCCCTGAGCTCCACACAGGCCTGTGGTCTGGCCTTGAGCCTCACACAGGCCTGTGGTCTGGTCTGAGTCTCCCACAGGCCTGTGGTCTGGCCTTAAGCCTCACACAGGCCTGTGGTCTGGTCTGAGCCTTGCACAGGCCTGTGGTCTGGTCCTGAGCCTCACGCTGGCCTGTTGTCTGGCCCTAAGCCTCACACTGGCCTGTGGTCTGGCCCTGAGCCTCACACAGGCCTGTTGTCTGGCCCTGGATCTCACACAGGCCTGTGGTCTAGCCCTGAGCCTCACACAGGCCTGTGGTCTGGCCCTAAGCCACACACAGGCCTGTGGTCTGGCCCTAAGCCTCACACAGGCCTGTGGTCTTGCCCTGAGCCTCACACAGGCCTGTGTCTGGCCCTGAGCCTCACACAGGCCTGTGGTCTGGCCCTAGGCCTCACACAGGCCTGTTGTTTGCTCAGGAGGACAGAAGAGCCGCAGGAGGGTCAGTGTGGAATATTAGCAGACGCTCATATGTAACATATGGCCAATATGCAATCTCTGCAGACAATGAGCGGACGCATAGAGCTACCGTCTGGCTCACTTGCCATCTATACATACAATGAGCAGGCGCATAGATCTATCATATGGCTAGAAGGAGAGGAAGAGGGGGGCAGAGGAGAAGAGGAGCAGCAGGAGGGACAGGAGAGGAGGACGGGGGTGCAGGAGGGCAGGGGAGAAGAGGATGGGGGCGCAGAAGGACAGAGGAGAGGAGGACAGGGGCATAAAAGGACATAGGAGAGGAGGACGGGGGTGCAGGAGGACAGAGGAGAGGAGGACGGGGGGCAGGAAGACAGAGGAGAGGAGGATGGAGGTGCAGGAGGACAGAGGAGCAGCAGGGGGGACAGAGGAGGGGAGGACACGGTTGCTGGGGGGCAGAAGGACAGGAAGAGGGGGGCAGAGGAGAAGAGGAGCAGCAGAAGGAACAGAGGAGAGGAGGGCGGGGTGCAGAAGGACAGAGGAGAGGAGGAAGGAGGTGCAGGAGGACAGAGGAGAGGAGGATGGGGAGTGCAGGAGGACAGAAGAGCAGCAGGAGGGTTGATGCGGAATATTAGCAGATGCTTACATCTAACGTATGGCCAATATGCAATCTCTGCAGACAATGAGCGGACATATAGAGCTACCGTCTGGCTCATTTGCCATCTCCACATACAATGAGCAGGCGCATAGATCTATCATACGGCTAGAAGGAGAGGAAGAGGGGGCAGAGGAGAAGAGGAGCAGCAGGAGGGACAGGAGAGGAGGACGGGGGTGCAGGAGGACAGAGGAGAGGAGGACGGGGCGCAGAAGGACAGAGGAGAGGAGGACGGGGGTGCAGGAAAACAGAGGAGAGGAGGACGGGGGTGCAGGAGGACAGAGGAGAGGAGGACGGAGGTGCAGGAGGACAGAGGAGCAGCAGGGGGGACGGAGGAGGGGAGGACAGGGTTGCTGGGGGGCTGAAGGACAGGAAGAGTGGGCAGAGGAGAAGAGGAGCAGCAGGAGGAACAGAGGAGAGGAGGACGGGGTGCAGGAGGACAGAGGAGAGGAGGATGGAGGTGCAGGAGGACAGAGGAGAGGAGGACAGGGAGTGCAGGAGGACAGAAGAGCAGCAGGAGGGGACAGTGCCGAATATCAGCAGACACTTACATCTAACGTATGGCCAATATGCAATCTCTGCAGACAATGAGCGGACGCATAGAGCTACCGTCTGGCTCATTTGCCATCTCCACATACAATGAGCAGGCGCATAGATCTATCATACAGCTAGAAGGAGAGGAAGAGGGGGCAGAGGAGAAGAGGAGCAGCAGGAGGGACAGGAGAGGAGGACGGGGGTGCAGGAGGACAGAGGAGAGGAGGACGGGGGCGCAGAAGGACAGAGGAGAGGATGACGGAGGTGCAGGAGGACAGAGGAGCAGCAGGGGGGACAGAGGAGGGGAGGACAGGGTTGCTGGGGGGCAGAAGGACAGGAAGAAGGGGGCAGAGGAGAAGAGGAGCAGCAGGAGGAACAGAGGAGAGGAGGACGGGGTGCAGGAGGACAGAGGAGAGGAGGATGGAGGTGCAGGAGGACAGAGGAGAGGAGGACAGGGAGTGCAGGAGGACAGAAGAGCAGCAGGAGGGACAGTGCGGAATATTAGCAGACGCTTACATCTAACGTATGGCCAATATGCAATCTCTGCAGACAATGAGCGGACGCATAGAGCTACCGTCTGGCTCATTTGCCATCTCCACATACAATGAGCAGGCACATAGATCTATCATACAGCTAGAAGGAGAGGAAGAGGGGGGCAGAGGAGAAGAGGAGCAGCAGGAGGGACAGGAGAGGAGGACGGGGGTGCAGGAGGACAGAGGAGAGGAGGACGGGGGCGCAGAAGGACAGAGGAGAGGAGGACGGGGGTGCAGGAGGACAGAGGAGAGGAGGACGGGGGTGCAGGAGGACAGAGGAGAGGATGACGGAGGTGCAGGAGGACAGAGGAGCAGCAGGGGGGACAGAGGAGGGGAGGACAGGGTTGCTGGGGGGCAGAAGGACAGGAAGAAGGGGGCAGAGGAGAAGAGGAGCAGCAGGAGGAACAGATGAGAGGAGGACGGGGTGCAGGAGGACAGAGGAGAGGAGGATGGAGGTGCAGGAGGACAGAGGAGAGGAGGACGGGGAGTGCAGGAGGACAGAAGAGCAGCAGGAGGGACAGTGCGGAATATTAGCAGATGCTTACATCTAACGTATGGCCAATATGCAATCTCTGCAGACAATGAGCGGACGCATAGAGCTACCATGTGGCTCATTTGCCATCTCCACATACAATGAGCAGGCGCATAGATCTATCAAACGGCTAGAAGGAGAGGAATAGGGGGCAGAGGAAAAGAGGAGCAGCAGGAGGGACAGAGGAGAGGAGGACGGGGTGCAGGAGGACAGAAGAGAGGAGGATGGAGGTGCAGGAGGACAGAGGAGAGGGGGATGGGGGTAGAGGAGGACAGAGGAGAGGAGGACGGGGGTGCAGGAGAACAGAGGAGAGGAGGACGGGGGTGCAGGAGGACAGAGGAGAGGAGGACAAAGGTGCAGGAGGACAGAGGAGCAGCAGGGGGGGCAGAGGAGGGGAGGACACGGTTGCTGGGGGGCAGAAGGACAGGAAGAGGGGGGCAGAGGAGAAGAGGAGCAGCAGGAGGGACAGAGGAGAGGAGGACGGGGTGCAGGAGGACAGAGGAGAGGAGGATGGAGGTGCAGGAGGACAGAGGAGAGGAGGACGGGGAGTGCAGGAGGACAGAAAAGCAGCAGAAGGGACAGTGCGGAATATTAGCAGACGCTTACATCTATCGTATGGCCAATATGCCATCTCTGCAGACAATGAGCGGACGCATAGAGCTACCGTCTGGCTCATTTGCCACCTCCACATACAATGAGCAGGCGCATAGATCTATCATATGGCTAGAAGGAGAGGAAGAGGGGGCAGAGGAGAAGAGGAGCAGCAGGAGGGACATGAGAGGAGGACGGAGGTGCAGGAGGACAGAGGAGAGGAGGACGGGGGTGCAGGAGGGCAGAGGAGAGGAGGACGGGGGCGCAGAAGGACAGAGGAGAGGAGGACGGGGGTGCAGGAGGACAGAGGAAAGGAGAAAGGGGGGGCAGAAGGACAGAGGAGAGGAGGACGGAGGTGCAGGAGGACAGAGGAGCAGCAGGGGGACAGAGGAGGGGAGGACAGGGTTGCTGGGGGGCAGAAGGACAGGAAGAGGGGGGCAGAGGAGAAAAGGAGCAGCAGGAGGAACATAGGAGAGGAGGACGGGGTGCAGGATGACAGAGGAGAGGAGGATGGAGGTGCAGGAGGACAGAGGAGAGGAGGACAGGGAGTGCAGGAGGACAGAAGAGCAGCAGGAGGGACAGTGCGGAATATTAGCAGACGCTTACATGTAACGTATGGGCAATATGCAATCTCTGCAGACAATGAGCGGACGCATAGAGCTACCGTCTGGCTCACTTGCCATCTCCACATACAATGAGCAGGCGCATAGATCTATCATACGGCTAGAAGGAGAGGAAGAGGGGGGCAGAGGAGAAGAGGAGCAGCAGGAGGGACAGAGGAGAGGAGGACGGGGTGCAGGAGGACAGAGGAGAGGAGGATGGAGTGCAGGAGGACAGAGGAGAGGAGGACGGGGGTAGAGGAGGACAGAGGAGAGGAGGACGGGGGTGCAGGAGGACAGAGGAGAGGAGGATGGGGGTGGAAAGTCAAAAGCACAACCGTAGATATTTCAAATCTTTTTTGTCGATAAGGCTGTGCAATAGGGAAAAAGTTCTTGGGTTCCTTTTAAAAGAAAGCAAGGGCAAGCTATTTTCACCATGAATCTTATTTAGGCCCAAGCTCTTAGTAACAGAATATTAAAACTTTGACTCAGTTCCAAACAGAACCGTAGATATTGGAAATCTTTTTGTCTATATCTAAAACCTGAAAAAATTACTCTGCAGCACTCAGCTACTACCAACAATTCACACATGCTAACAATCAGTACATGAGGAAAACATTTAAAAATGTTCTTTTTTTTCAAAAAAACTCAATATTCTTATTTTTTACTTTTCTGATGTTCTTGGTACGTACATACACTGGCCAATGTCTGTTTGCTCATTAACCACCACACGGTGACCTCAAGTCTGTTGACTCATATTATTTATTTTTTGTTCCAGCTGGAGGAAGGGAGATTTGTCCCGAAACGTTGCCAAACACACCTGAAGGCCCAATAAAGGCGATAGGTAATACAAGCTAAGGAGTGCTGCGGTCGTTTGTTCAATATTGGAGGCAGTGAGAGGATTAAGCTGGACTGAATTGCACCCTGAAGGAGCTGTGCTGCTTTCTTTACATAATATATATATATATATATATATATATACACAAACTTTGACTCAGTTTTAAAAGAAAGCAAGGGCAAGCTATTTTCACTCTTCCTTAGGCCCAAGCTCTTAGTGACAGAATATTAAAACTTTGACTCAGTCTTAAGCACAACCGTAGATATTTCAAATCTTTTTGTCCATAAGGCTGTGCAATAGGGGAAAATGTTCTTGAGTATCTTTTAATGGAAAGCCAGGGAAAGCTATTTTCACCTTGAATCTTACTTATGCCCAAGCCCTTAGTAACAGAATATTAAAACTTTGACTCCAAACACAACCGTTGATATTTCAAATCTTTTTTACATATTTAAATCCTGAAAAAATTACTCTGCAGCACTCAGCTACTACCAACAATTCAATCATGATAACAATCAGTACATGAGGAAAAAATTTAAAAACATGTTTTTTTAAAAAAACCCTCAATATTCTTATTTTTTACTTTTCTGATGTTCTTCGCACATACACTGGCCAATGTCTGTTTGGTCATTAACCACGACACGGTGACCTCTGGTCTGCTGACTCATGTTTTTCATTTTTTTTTCTGTTTTATATACCATGCACGTGTAAGTACGCACGGAAGGTACAGTGAAACTGCAAATGTCTCATTAAATCAGTTATGGTTCCTTTGATCGCTCCAAACCGTTGACTTGGACAACTGTGGTAATTCTAGAGCTAATACGTGCAAATGAGCGCTGACCTGCCAGGGATGCGTGCATTTATCAGACCAAAACCAATACGGGGTCCCAGGCGCAGCTGTCGGGACTGGTCCTCCGTGGCCTCCCCCCGCTCTGCCGCGCTCTCCCCGTAAGCGTTGCGACTCTGGATAACCTCGGGCCGATCGCACGTCCCCGTGACGGCGACTATACATTCGGGTGTCTGCCCTATCAACTTTCGATGGTACTTTCTGTGCCTACCATGGTGACCACGGGTAACGGAGAATCAGGGTTCGATTCCGGAGAGGGAGCCTGAGAAACGGCTACCACATCCAAGGAAGGCAGCAGGCGCGCAAATTACCCACTCCCGACCCGGTGAGGTAGTGACGAAAAATAACAATACATTTTTCTTTCGAGGCTCTGTAATTGGAATGAGTACACTTTAAATCCTTTAACGAGGATCTATTGGAGAGCAAGTCTGGTGCCAGCAGCCGCGGTAATTCCAGCTCCAGTAGCGTACACTAAAGCTGCTGCAGTTAAAAAGCTCGTAGTTGGATCTTGGGATCGAGCTGTCGGTCCGCCGCGAGGCGTGCTACCGCCAGTCCCAGCCCCCTTTGCTTTGGGGCGCCTCCCCGATGCTCTTGACTGAGTGTCCCGGGGGCCCGAAGCATTTACTTTGAAAAAATTAGAGTGTTCAAAGCAGGCAGCCACGCCTGAATACTCCAGTTAGGAATAATGGAATAGGACTCTGGTTCTATTTTGTAGGTTGCCGGAACTGGGGCCATGATTAAGAAGGACGGCTGGGGGTATCCGTATTGCGCCGCTAGAGGTGAAATCTTGGACCGGCGCAAGACGAACCAAAGCGATAGCATTTGCCAAGAATGTTTTCATTAATCAAGAACGAAAGTCGGAGGTTCGCAGACAAGGGAGAGGGGGGCAGCAGAGAGGAGGACGGGGTGCAGGAGGACAGAGGAGAGGAGGACGGGTGCAGGAGGACAGAGGAGAGTAGGATGGGGTGCAGGAGGACAGAGGAGCAGCAGGAGGGACAGAGTGGAATATTAGCAGATGCATAGTTCTAGGTTATGGCTAATATGGCATCTCTACACATAATGAGCGGACACATAGGTCTATCATACGGCTAAAAGGAGAGGAAGATGGGGCAAGAAGTGGAGCAGGAGGAGGGACAGAGGAGAGGAGGACGGGGTGCAGGAGGACAGAGGAGAGGAGGATGGAGGTGCAGGAGGACAGGGGAGAGGAGGACGGGGGGTGCAGTAGGACAGAAGAGCAGCAGGAGGGACAGAGTGGAATATTAGCAGATGCATAGTTCTAGGTTATGGCTAATATGCCATCTCTACACATAATAAGCGGACGCATAGGTCTATCATACGGCTAAAAGGAGAGGAAGAGGGGCAGAGGAGAAGAGGAGCAGCAGGAGGGACAGAGGAGAGGAGGACGGGGTGCAGGAGGACAGAGGAGAGGAGGATGGAGGTGCAGGAGGACAGAGGAGAGGAGGACAGGGGGTGCAGGAGGACAGAAGAGCAGCAGGAGGGACAGGGTGGAATATTAGCAGATGCATAGTTCTAGGTTATGGCTAATATGCCATCTCTACACATAATGAGCGGACGCATAGATCTATCATACGGCTAAAAGGAGAGGAAGAGGGGGCAGAGAAGTGTAGCAGCAGGAGTTTCAGAGGAGAGGAGGACGGGGTGCAGGAGGACAGAGGAGAGGGGGATGGAGGTGCAGGAGGACAGAGGAGAGCAGGACGGGGGTGCAGAAGGACAGAGGAGAGGAGGACCGGGGTGCAGGAGGACAGAGGAGAGGAGGACCGGGGTGCAGGAGGACAGAGCAGAGAAGGATGGGGTGCAGGAAGACAGAGGAGAGGAGGACGGAGGTGCAGGAGGACGGAGGAGAGGAGGACGGGGTTGCAGGAGGACAGAAGAGCAGCAGGAGGGATAGAGTGGAATATTAGCAGATGCATAGTTCTAGGTTATGGCTAATATGCCATCTCTACACATAATGAGCGGACGCATAGGTCTATCATACGGCTAAAAGGAGAGGAAGAGGGGGCAGAGGAGAAGTGGAGCAGCAGGAGGGACAGAGGAGAGGAGGACGGGGTGCAGGAGGACAGAGGAGAGGAGGATGGAGGTGCAGGAGGAACAGAGGAGAGGAGGACGGGGTGCAGGAGGACAGAGGAGAGGAGGATGGAGGTGCAGGAGGACAGAGGAGAGGAGGACAGGGAGTGCAGGAGGACAGAAGAGCAGCAGGAGGGACAGTGCGGAATATTAGCAGACGCTTACATCTAACGTATGGCCAATATGCAATCTCTGCAGACAATGAGCGGACGCATAGAGCTACCGTCTGGCTTATTTGCCATCTCCACATACAATGAGCAGGCACATAGATCTATCATACAGCTAGAAGGAGAGGAAGAGGGGGGCAGAGGAGAAGAGGAGCAGCAGGAGGGACAGGAGAGGAGGACGGGGGTGCAGGAGGACAGAGGAGAGGAGGACGGGGGCTCAGAAGGACAGAGGAGAGGAGGACGGGGTGCAGGAGGACAGAGGAGAGGAGGACGGGGGTGCAGGAGGACAGAGGAGAGGATGACGGAGGTGCAGGAGGACAGAGGAGCAGCAGGGGGGACAGAGGAGGGGAGGACAGGGTTGCTGGGGGGCAGAAGGACAGGAAGAAGGGGGCAGAGGAGAAGAGGAGCAGCAGGAGGAACAGATGAGAGGAGGACGGGGTGCAGGAGGACAGAGGAGAGGAGGATGGAGGTGCAGGAGGACAGAGGAGAGGAGGACGGGGAGTGCAGGAGGACAGAAGAGCAGCAGGAGGGACAGTGCGGAATATTAGCAGATGCTTACATCTAACGTATGGCCAATATGCAATCTCTGCAGACAATGAGCGGACGCATAGAGCTACCATGTGGCTCATTTGCCATCTCCACATACAATGAGCAGGCGCATAGATCTATCAAACGGCTAGAAGGAGAGGAATAGGGGGCAGAGGAAAAGAGGAGCAGCAGGAGGGACAGAGGAGAGGAGGATGGGGTGCAGGAGGACAGAAGAGAGGAGGATGGAGGTGCAGGAGGACAGAGGAGAGGGGGATGGGGGTAGAGGAGGACAGAGGAGAGGAGGACGGGGGTGCAGGAGAACAGAGGAGGAGGACGGGGGTGCAGGAGGACAGAGGAGAGGAGGACAAAGGTGCAGGAGGACAGAGGAGCAGCAGGGGGGCAGAGGGGGAGGACACGGTTGCTGGGGGCAGAAGGACAGGAAGAGGGGGCAGAGGAGAAGAGGAGCAGCAGGAGGGACAGAGGAGAGGAGGACGGGGTGCAGGAGGACAGAGGAGAGGAGGATGGAGGTGCAGGAGGACAGAGGAGAGGAGGACGGGGAGTGCAGGAGGACAGAAAAGCAGCAGAAGGGACAGTGCGGAATATTAGCAGACGCTTACATCTATCGTATGGCCAATATGCCATCTCTGCAGACAATGAGCGGACGCATAGAGCTACCGTCTGGCTCATTTGCCACCTCCACATACAATGAGCAGGCGCATAGATCTATCATATGGCTAGAAGGAGAGGAAGAGGGGGCAGAGGAGAAGAGGAGCAGCAGGAGGGACATGAGAGGAGGACGGAGGTGCAGGAGGACAGAGGAGAGGAGGACGGGGGTGCAGGAGGGCAGAGGAGAGGAGGACGGGGGCGCAGAAGGACAGAGGAGAGGAGGACGGGGGTGCAGGAGGACAGAGGAAAGGAGAAAGGGGGGGCAGAAGGACAGAGGAGAGGAGGACGGAGGTGCAGGAGGACAGAGGAGCAGCAGGGGGGACAGAGGAGGGGAGGACAGGGTTGCTGGGGGGCAGAAGGACAGGAAGAGGGGGGCAGAGGAGAAAAGGAGCAGCAGGAGGAACATAGGAGAGGAGGACGGGGTGCAGGATGACAGAGGAGAGGAGGATGGAGGTGCAGGAGGACAGAGGAGAGGAGGACAGGGAGTGCAGGAGGACAGAAGAGCAGCAGGAGGGACAGTGCGGAATATTAGCAGACGCTTACATGTAACGTATGGGCAATATGCAATCTCTGCAGACAATGAGCGGACGCATAGAGCTACCGTCTGGCTCACTTGCCATCTCCACATACAATGAGCAGGCGCATAGATCTATCATACGGCTAGAAGGAGAGGAAGAGGGGGGCAGAGGAGAAGAGGAGCAGCAGGAGGGACAGAGGAGAGGAGGACGGGGTGCAGGAGGACAGAGGAGAGGAGGATGGAGTGCAGGAGGACAGAGGAGAGGAGGACGGGGGTAGAGGAGGACAGAGGAGAGGAGGACGGGGGTGCAGGAGGACAGAGGAGAGGAGGATGGGGGTGGAAAGTCAAAAGCACAACCGTAGATATTTCAAATCTTTTTTGTCGATAAGGCTGTGCAATAGGGAAAAAGTTCTTGGGTTCCTTTTAAAAGAAAGCAAGGGCAAGCTATTTTCACCATGAATCTTATTTAGGCCCAAGCCCTTAGTAACAGAATATTAAAACTTTGACTCAGTTCCAAACAGAACCGTAGATATTGGAAATCTTTTTGTCTATATCTAAAACCTGAAAAAATTACTCTGCAGCACTCAGCTACTACCAACAATTCACACATGCTAACAATCAGTACATGAGGAAAACATTTAAAAATGTTATTTTTTTTCAAAAAAACTCAATATTCTTATTTTTTACTTTTCTGATGTTCTTGGTACGTACATACACTGGCCAATGTCTGTTTGCTCATTAACCACCACACGGTGACCTCAAGTCTGTTGACTCATATTATTTATTTTTTGTTCCAGCTGGAGGAAGGGAGATTTGTCCCGAAACGTTGCCAAACACACCTGAAGGCCCAATAAAGGCGATAGGTAATACAAGCTAAGGAGTGCTGCGGTCGTTTGTTCAATATTGGAGGCAGTGAGAGGATTAAGCTGGACTGAATTGCACCCTGAAGGAGCTGTGCTGCTTTCTTTACATAATATATATATATATATATATATATATATACACAAACTTTGACTCAGTTTTAAAAGAAAGCAAGGGCAAGCTATTTTCACTCTTCCTTAGGCCCAAGCTCTTAGTGACAGAATATTAAAACTTTGACTCAGTCTTAAGCACAACCGTAGATATTTCAAATCTTTTTGTCCATAAGGCTGTGCAATAGGGGAAAATGTTCTTGAGTATCTTTTAATGGAAAGCCAGGGAAAGCTATTTTCACCTTGAATCTTACTTATGCCCAAGCCCTTAGTAACAGAATATTAAAACTTTGACTCCAAACACAACCGTTGATATTTCAAATCTTTTTTACATATTTAAATCCTGAAAAAATTACTCTGCAGCACTCAGCTACTACCAACAATTCAATCATGATAACAATCAGTACATGAGGAAAAAATTTAAAAACATGTTTTTTTAAAAAAACCCTCAATATTCTTATTTTTTACTTTTCTGATGTTCTTCGCACATACACTGGCCAATGTCTGTTTGGTCATTAACCACGACACGGTGACCTCTGGTCTGCTGACTCATGTTTTTCATTTTTTTTTCTGTTTTATATACCATGCACGTGTAAGTACGCACGGAAGGTACAGTGAAACTGCAAATGTCTCATTAAATCAGTTATGGTTCCTTTGATCGCTCCAAACCGTTGACTTGGACAACTGTGGTAATTCTAGAGCTAATACGTGCAAATGAGCGCTGACCTGCCAGGGATGCGTGCATTTATCAGACCAAAACCAATACGGGGTCCCAGGCGCAGCTGTCGGGACTGGTCCTCCGTGGCCTCCCCCCGCTCTGCCGCGCTCTCCCCGTAAGCGTTGCGACTCTGGATAACCTCGGGCCGATCGCACGTCCCCGTGACGGCGACTATACATTCGGGTGTCTGCCCTATCAACTTTCGATGGTACTTTCTGTGCCTACCATGGTGACCACGGGTAACGGAGAATCAGGGTTCGATTCCGGAGAGGGAGCCTGAGAAACGGCTACCACATCCAAGGAAGGCAGCAGGCGCGCAAATTACCCACTCCCGACCCGGTGAGGTAGTGACGAAAAATAACAATACATTTTTCTTTCGAGGCTCTGTAATTGGAATGAGTACACTTTAAATCCTTTAACGAGGATCTATTGGAGAGCAAGTCTGGTGCCAGCAGCCGCGGTAATTCCAGCTCCAGTAGCGTACACTAAAGCTGCTGCAGTTAAAAAGCTCGTAGTTGGATCTTGGGATCGAGCTGTCGGTCCGCCGCGAGGCGTGCTACCGCCAGTCCCAGCCCCCTTTGCTTTGGGGCGCCTCCCCGATGCTCTTGACTGAGTGTCCCGGGGGCCCGAAGCATTTACTTTGAAAAAATTAGAGTGTTCAAAGCAGGCAGCCACGCCTGAATACTCCAGTTAGGAATAATGGAATAGGACTCTGGTTCTATTTTGTAGGTTGCCGGAACTGGGGCCATGATTAAGAAGGACGGCTGGGGGTATCCGTATTGCGCCGCTAGAGGTGAAATCTTGGACCGGCGCAAGACGAACCAAAGCGATAGCATTTGCCAAGAATGTTTTCATTAATCAAGAACGAAAGTCGGAGGTTCGCAGACAAGGGAGAGGGGGGCAGCAGAGAGGAGGACGGGGTGCAGGAGGACAGAGGAGAGGAGGACGGGGTGCAGGAGGACAGAGGAGAGGAGGATGGGGTGCAGGAGGACAGAGGAGCAGCAGGAGGGACAGAGTGGAATATTAGCAGATGCATAGTTCTAGGTTATGGCTAATATGGCATCTCTACACATAATGAGCGGACACATAGGTCTATCATACGGCTAAAAGGAGAGGAAGATGGGGCAGAGAAGTGGAGCAGGAGGAGGGACAGAGGAGAGGAGGACGGGGTGCAGGAGGACAGAGGAGAGGAGGATGGAGGTGCAGGAGGACAGGGGAGAGGAGGACGGGGGGTGCAGTAGGACAGAAGAGCAGCAGGAGGGACAGAGTGGAATATTAGCAGATGCATAGTTCTAGGTTATGGCTAATATGCCATCTCTACACATAATAAGCGGACGCATAGGTCTATCATACGGCTAAAAGGAGAGGAAGAGGGGGCAGAGGAGAAGTGGAGCAGCAGGAGGGACAGAGGAGAGGAGGACGGGGTGCAGGAGGACAGAGGAGAGGAGGATGGAGGTGCAGGAGGACAGAGGAGAGGAGGACGGGGGTGCAGGAGGACAGAAGAGCAGCAGGAGGGACAGGGTGGAATATAGCAGATGCATAGTTCTGGTTATGGCTAATATGACCATCTCTACACATAATGAGCGGACGCATAGATCTATCATACGGCTAAAAGGAGAGGAAGAGGGGGCAGAGAAGTGTAGCAGCAGGGGTTACAGAGGAGAGGAGGACGGGGTGCAGGAGGACAGAGGAGAGGGGATGGAGGTGCAGGAGGACAGAGGAGAGAGGACGGGGGTGCAGAAGGACAGAGGAGAGGAGGACCGGGGTGCAGGAGGACAGAGGAGAGGAGGGACGGGGTGCAGGAGGACAGAGGAGAGAGGAGGGGTGCAGGAGGACAGAGGAGAGGAGGACGGAGGTGCAGGAGGACGGAGGAGAGGAGGACGGGGGTTGCAGGAGGACAGAAGAGCAGCAGGAGGGATAGAGTGGAATATTAGCAGATGCATAGTTCTAGGTTATGGCTAATATGCCATCTCTACACATAATGAGCGGACGCATAGGTCTATCATACGGCTAAAAGGAGAGGAAGAGGGGCAGAGGAGAAGTGGAGCAGCAGAGGGACAGAGGAGAGGAGGACGGGGTGCAGGAGGACAGAGGAGAGGAGGATGGAGGTGCAGGAGGACAGAGGAGAGGAGGAGGGGTGCAGGGGACAGAGGAGAGGAGGATGGGGGTGCAGAGGACAGAGGAGAGGAGGACAGGGTGCAGGGACAGAGGAGAGGAGGACCGGGGTGCAGGAAGGACAGAGAGAGGAGACGGGTGCAGGAGGACAGAAGAGAGAAGGATGGAGGTGCAGAGGACAGAGGAGAGGAGACGGGGTGCAGGAGGACAGAAGAGCAGCAGGAGGACAGAGTGAAATATTAGCAGATGCATAGTTCTAGGTTATGGCTATAGCCAGCTCTACACATAATGAGCGGACGCATAGGTGTATCATACGGTAAAAAGAGAGGAAGAGGGTCAGAGGAGACGTGGAGCAGCAGGAGAGACAGAGGAGAGAAGGACGGGGTGCAGGACAGAGGAGAGGAGGATGGAGGTGCAGGAGGACAGAGGAGAGGAGGACGGGGGTTGCAGGAGGACAGAAAAGCAGCAGGAGGGGACAGAGTGGAATATTAGCAGATGCAATAGTTCTAGGTTATGGCTAATATGCCATCTCTACACATAATGAGCGGACGCATAGGTCTATCATACGGCTAACAGGAGAGGAAGAGGGGGCAGAGGAGAAGTGGAGCAGCAGGAGGGACAGAGGAGAGGAGGACAGGGTGCAGGAGGACAGAGTAGAGGAGGAGGGGGTGCAGAAGGACAGAGGAGAGGAGGATGGAGGTGCAGGAATACAGAGGAGAGGAGGACGGGGGTGCAGGGACAGAAGAGCAGGGAGGGACAGAGTGGAATATTAGCAGATGCATAGTTCTAGGTTATGGCTAATATGCCATCTCTACACATAATGAGCGGACGCATAGGTCTATCATACGGCTAAAAGGAGAGGAAGGAGGGGGCAGAGGAGAAGTGGAGAGCAGCAGTGAGGGACAGAGGAGAGGAGGACGGGGTGCAGGAGGACAGAGGAAAGGAGGGACCGGGGTGCTAGGAGGACAGAGTAGAGGAGGACCGGGGTGCAGGAGGACAGAGCAGAGAGGACGGGGTGCAGTAGAGACTAAGGAGAGTAGGATGAGGTGCAGGAGGACAGAGGAGAGGAGGACGGGGGTGCAGAAGGACAGAGGAAAGGAGGACCGGGTGCAGGAGGACAAGGGAGAGAGGATGGAGGTGCAGGAGGACGGAGGAGAGGAGGACGGGGGTTGCAGGAGGACAGAAGAGCAGCAGGAGGGACAGAGTGGAATATTAGCAATGCATAGTTCTAGGTTATGGCTAATATGCATTCTCTACACATAATGAGCGGACGCATAGGTCTATCATACGGCTAAAAGGAGAGGAAGAGGGGGCAGAGGAGAAGTGCAGCAGCAAGAGGGACAGAGTAGAGGAGGAACGGGGTGCAGGAGGACAGAGGAGAGGAGGATGGAGGTGCAGGAGGACAGAGGAGAGGAGGACGGGGGTGCAGGAGGACAGAGGAGAGGAGGACGGGGGTGCAGAAGGACAGAGGAGAGGAGGACCGGGGTGCAGGAGGACAGAGGAGAGGAGGACCAGGGTGCAGGAGTACAGAGGAGAAGAGGACGGGGGTGCAGGAGGACAGAAGAGCAGCAGGAGGGACAGAGTGGAATATTAGCAGATGCATAGTTCTAGGTTATGGCTAATATGCCATCTCTACACATTATGAGCGGACGCATAGGTCTATCATACGGCTAAAAAGAGAGGAAGAGGGGGCGGAGGAGAAGTGGAGCAGCAGGAGGGACAGAGGAGAGGAAGACAGGGTTTCAGGAGGACAGAGGAGAGGAGGATGAAGGTGCAGGAGGACAGAGGAGAGGAGGACGGGGGGTGCAGGAGGACAGAAGAGCAGCAGGAGGGACAGAGTGGAATATTAGCAGATGCATAGTTCTAGGTTATGGCCGACTAAGTTCTGTAAGGCGCACAGTACCCGTTAAATACGGGTCGGTTCGAATCCTGTTCGTCGACGCCAAGTTGACTCACCGTGGGGCCGGGTTCTCAGGTCTCAGGCGCTGGCTGTGGGTCATGGTTCGGGGCCTGAGGCTTCGGGCCCGGTAGTCAATAAAGGGGTGAAAGTAAAATAATAAAAAGGTGATAAAGTTAATAGTTCGTCACGCCACCTGTAGGGGTCCGGTGATGGTACCGGCACTGCTTGGGCCTTTGGGGTGATGGCCGCAGCAAGGTGGGACCTCTCCCTACAGGACGAGCTGGGGTCCCTGGGGCTGTAGAGCTGCAACGGTGGAATGGGGCAGCTCAGTCGTTTCTGTAAAGTAATGCAGGTAAAGCACAGTTCATGGAATAAGGCTCAGACACGTTGCTCCTCTGAACGGGTATTTACTGGGATGTTCACGGCATACAAGGTAACACAGTTCTCAATGCCGGGTAACAGAGCCGGGGGGTCCCTGCGATGAGTAGTGTCCCTCCGAAGCTCCACAGGTGTCCTTCTCTATCACTGTCTGTCCCTCTCCCGTCGCTGCTTTAGTATACCTTGCCAGGATACTGAGGATCCTCTGTTGGGACCCGAGCCGTTGGCCTCCGACTCACATTAGGTCCCTGAACCTCAATGGTGGGTACCCCTGGTATAGCTGCGGTGATGGTAGGTTGTGAGTTGTGCTCCTTTAAAGCCTTCAACCACTCCGGGTTCTGTGGTGCAGGTTTAAACCGTCTGAACCACCTTGGAGCCGGTACTGGACTGGGCAAGGGTATTGTCTTACCCGTTCTTTCACTTTGCCTTTCTGAGCTTCTCTCCTGTCACGACTGGACTTCTGCACTGTTCTGTTCTCACTTCCTGATCTAACTCTTTTTCTGCTCTCCCACTCACTATATCACCTAGCTCTCCTCCCACCAGGACATGTTACCCTAGTAACGGGTGTCTGATTGGTCCCCTATCACTAGGTGTTGTTTGTGGTATTGGAGCTTCAGGATTCTCCTACTCATCACTAGAACAGAGAATATGACACCTTCAGTCAGGGGTGTAGTACCCTCCTCTGTCGCACTCTTAGTGGGGCGCCACATGTGTTTTTAATTATCTGCATCACATGTGTGTAAGAATGAGGAGTGTATTTAAACACCATGACTAAGACATTTATTGTTGAAAACGTTGGTGAACACATTGGTTGTCCTTTGATGTGATGGCATTGAATTCATAAATAAATATTCAGAAGCATAAGACTAGAGTGCTGGAATCTTATATGTGAATTATTGGACTGCACCTCTGTCCGAAGCCAGGACTTTTTCATGCACCGACTGCAGAAACTGAGGTTCTAATTACATCCTGGTGAGCAGAAACGTCCCCTCCCTTTTCCCTCTAGCATTCATTCCACTGGACGAGAGGTGTGCCATTAATCTCAGTGGTTTTAATGGGTGCATTAAGCCTTAGCAGTGGTACGCCAAGATGTCTTGCTAAGGCTACCTTCACATTTGTGTTCCCCTCCACAGTGTTTTGCGCAGGGGATCCGCAATGTGACTGCAGCACCGCAAGCCTCTATCTTTATAATGAGAGCCAATACTGTATCAAATAGAAATAACACGGCAACTCACCACGGAAGGCTCTTCATGATTATTATTCCATGCGATTCATCACGGACAAGCAGGGAAGGGAGGTAGTGCTGAGGATAGGTGACGGTTCCCCGTTTCGCAGCGAGACTCGCTGCTTCTACGGACCACACTAGTCGCAGCTTTATAATGGGAGCGCACGGTGCTGCGCTTCGCTGCGCATGCCTGCGCACAAATCATCCAGTCTTGTCTGCACCACAAACGCGACATGTTGTATTTCTGGTGCAGACGAGACTGGGTGATTTGTGCGCAGGCATCCCCTGCACACAGATCACATATGGCAGTGAATGGGTGTGCACGGTCATGCGCAGTCAAGCGCAGCACCATGCGCTCCCATTATAAAGATAGGGGCTTGTGGTGCTGCGGTCACATTACGGATCCCCTCCGCAGAACGCTGCGGAGGGGAACGCAAATGTGAAGGTAGCCTAACTGGACATCTATAAAATTCCCTTCTAGGGCTGGGCGATTAATCGAATTAATTCGATTAATTCGCCCCCTGCTGTGGCCACGATTGTAGTTTTCTTACAAATCGTGTAATTCGATTTAAAATGGCGGCATTTCCGGTCCGGCGTCACCTGGCACACTGCGGTGCGCTCTTCCTCCTCCCCGCCGGCGCTGGACTGTGCCCGGACGACTGGGGGCCGCCGACCTCCACCTCCTCCCCGGCCGGCGGTGACAAGCAGCACAGCAGAGCGCAGCATGGCTCCGGTGCTGGTCCGCCCCGCCCCCCTGGCAGCAGTTAACACCCCCCGGGCACGTCGCGCTGTGGCTGACGTCACCTGGCGCGCCGCACAGACGGAGTCACGGAGAGGAGAAGAGGAGCCGAGGTTAGGAGCTGCTGACCGCTGTGGCCTGCCTCCTCCTCCTGAGTCCCGACTCCTGACTCAGATTGAGTCGTGCGGGTCCCGGTCCGTCCTAGGCTAGCTGCGCCTACAACTCTACTCCCTACTCCTAATAAAGTAACAAGTAACGCTAAACAGGCGTGGGAGGGGGGGTTTATGTGGAGGGAGGGGGGGTGGGTGCCTGTGGGAGTTATGAGGTGTATATATATCTACATCAGTGCAGGTGCAGGCACACTATGAGGTGTATATATGTATACATCAGGCAGGCACACACACTATAAGGTGTATATATGATATATACACCTCATAGTGTGTGTGCCTGTCTGATGTATACATATATACACCTCAAAGTGTGCCTGCCTGAGGTATAATAATATATAATATATATATAATATAATATATATTATATATATATATATATATATACACACCTCAGGCAGGCACACTTTGAGGTGTATATATGTATACATCAGGCAGTGAAACACATAATACACAGAGCACAGCTGTATATAGATGACTGTCATCTATATACAGCTGTGCTGTGTGTGCAGCCTGTGCGTGCTCTATATACAGCCCAGTGCACTGTGTGTAGGATATATACTGTGTATACTGTGTGTATGATATATACTGTGTATGCTGTGTGTATGATAGATACTGTGTGTATGATATATGCTGTAGATACTGTGTGTATGATATATGCTGTGGATACTGTGTGTATGATATATACTGTGTGTATGATATATACTGTGTATGCTGTGTGTATGATAGATACTGTGTGTATGATATATGCTGTAGATACTGTGTGTATGATATATGCTGTGGATACTGTGTGTATGATATATACTGTGTGTATGATATATACTGTGTATACTGTGTGTATGATATATACTGTGTATGATATACGTATATATGTGTGTATGATATATACTGTATATACTGTGTGTATGATATATACTGTATATACTGTGTATGCTGTATACACTGTGTATGCTGTATACATATATAAAAAAAATCGAGATTTAATATTAGGTTTAAAAAAAATCGAGATTTTGATTTTTTCAAAATCGCCCAGCCCTATTCCCTTCTGAGCCACTATCAACATAAGCCTCCAAACACACATATTTCTTAAGGTAGGATAAAGAAATAGGTAAGAAGACTTTGGCTGCATCAGCGGGCAATACCTGGGCATCTGGGCAGGCAAAGCCAGAGCCACCCAGGTGCTGGCGTCCAGGGAATGACGTTTTCTGACACCCAGCATTCTCCCAGAGGACTCCAGATTGTGGCTTGGGCAGCATGTTAGTATAGGATGATGGGAGTGATCCTTCACAGGATTGAGCAATGAAGCAGAACACAGGTGCTTGAGGGAAGTCGTTAACGGTAGAATCAGCTCAGAGAAAAAAAAATATAGGGAAAAAGCAGTGTGAGGGAAAAAAGAGGTAAGGTAATGCTTTTTTATATATTTTTGGTATTTATAAAAATGGTTGAGCCAGATATAATGTGACGACCATCCGCTATGAGTTGCTGGTAAGATAGCAGCCCGAGAAACCCCGAGATCCTTTACAGGGATCTGGAATTACAGCGAAGCCCAGGAGGTAGCTGCCTATGTTGACCAGCGGACCGGAGCGGGAAGGTCGCAAGGAAGGGAATATTAAATAGGACGCAAAAGCGTAGTCAGGAGTCAGGGTCAAAACTAGGAGGGCAGCAAAGGTACAAAATCATCAGGCAGTAGAAGGGTCAATAATCCAGGCAAAGCTCAGAGTCAAAAACCAGGAGGGCAACTAAGGTACAAAATCGTCAGGCTATAGAAGAGTCAAAAATTCAGGCAAAAGGTCAGAGTCAAAATACAAACAAGTCTATATCTGGCGGCCTGCAGGACAGGCTCTAAGGTATTTAAGGGCATGGTTTCCTCTCATAGGCTGGAGCTCACAGTCTGATGGCCTCATCTGGACCTCCCCTAGAACCAGGCCAGATGGTGATGCATGACTGGTTCCAACCACCCTACTTCTGATAGAAGAGCGGAGCCTGCGCCTAACAGATGCCTCTGCAGGAACCTCTCTTCTGGTACCAGCATCACCCATAGGAGAAACACGGTGATGTCCAGCGACAGAGGCAGGTGTCAAAGGAGCAAGTCCTGCCCGGCACATCCCAGCGGCCAGGGCAGGAACACCAGCCACCGAGTCCAATAGCGACATGACACTTCCCTGTTCACCCAAAGAGTAGTTGTCTGCCACATATGGGTATTATCGTATCTGGAGAAGTTGCACAACAAATTGTATGGTGCAATTTTTTCTATTACCCTTGTGAAAATATAGGTTTGGAGCTAAAAGAACATGTTTGTGGGAAAAATGTGATTTTTTTAATTTCGTGGCTAAATGTTTTATAATTCTATAAAGCACTTGGGGGTTCAAGGTGCTCACTACACATCTAGATAAGTAACTTGAGGGTCTAGCTTTCAAAATAGAGTCACTTGTGGGGGGTTCCACTGTTTAGGCACATTAGGCGCTCTCCAAATATGACATTGTGTCAGCTAATAACTCTAACCAATCTTGTCTTTCAAAAGTCAAATGGCGCTCCTTCATTGCCAAGCATTCAAACAGTAGTTTTACACCACATATGAGGTGTTCATGTAGTCCTGAGAAATTGCACAGCAAAGTTTGGGGTCCATTTTCTCCTGCTACAGTTGTGAAAATAAAAAAAATTTGAGCTCAAATCACATTTTTGTGGACAAAATCTGATTTTTAAAATTTTCACGGCCAAGTTGTGAAGCACCTGGGGTTGAGTTTCCACAATGGGGTCACTTATGGGGGGTTTCCACTGTTTAGGCACATCAGGGGCTCTCCAAATGTGACATGGCATCTGATAACAATTCCAGACAGTTTTCCATTTAAAAAGTCAAATGGTGCTCCTATACTTGTGAGCCCTTGCACTCAAGAGAAATTGCACAACAATTTTGGTGTCCATTTTCTCTTGTTATCCTTGTGAACATGCAAATTTTGGGGCTAAACTAACATTTCACATTGCTTTAGTTCCTGTGTAGCATCTGAAGGGTTAGTAAACTTCTTGGATGTGGTTTTGAGCAGTCTGGGTGGTGCAGTTTTTAGAATGGATTCACTTTTGGGTGTTTTCTGCCACATAGGCCCCTGAATATCACTTCAGATGTAATGTGGAAAAAATAAATTTTTTTTTTTTTGCTGATTAACTTTAAACCTTTCTAACTTAATAATAATAAAAATACATTAGGTTTCAAAAATTGTGCTGATGCAAAATTGACATGTGAGAAATGTTATTTATTAAATGTGAAAATTGTGAAATTACCAACATATTCTCCAAATTTCCGATATATTCACAAATAAATGCAAAAACTATCGTCACACATTTACCACCAACAGGAAGTACAATTTGTCATGAACAAATACTCGGAATCACTGGGTTCCGTTGAAGCGTTCCAGAGTTATAACCTCATAAAGTGACACTGGTCAAAACTGAAAAAATTAGCTGGGTCATGAAGGTAAAAACCAGGTTCTGGGCAAAAGGGGTTTAATCGGGCAAAAGGTGGGTGATTTGACCTTATTATTTTATAATTTTTTTCATACTTTTTAATATTTTTTTTTTACTGTGAAGCTGAGATCGTCTCATTGTTTCAGCTATATATCACCATGCCACATCACCACTGTCTCTTTTGAAGCCTGACCACAGGCAGGTTATAAAGATGCACTTTGATAATGCGCACAGAGGTCTTGAGCAGAACCCCTGCTGTGCCAGCAAGCCATGTGCAACCTGTGATCACGTCACGAGTGCGCCGATGGATGCTTAGAATGATGCGACCCTGTGCCAGTACTTGTTACATCCCGCTGCCAGAGTTTGACAGTGGGATTTACCATGTTAACAGTTGCGGGTGGAGCTCCACTCTACCTGCAATTGATGGAGGCAGGTCCTGGCTGTAATACACAGCCGTAACCTAACCTGTGAATTCGCTTCATACACTTAATTCCTTCTACTGCTGTACATGTACGTTGGATCCAGAGATTGATGACTAGCACTCAACAATGGTTTCACGGTGCCTTGTGAACGGATCCTGGGATCCCAAATATTCTGATAATAGAGCACGCGTACAGGGTTTTCTTTGCTTTAAAGTGAGGTGATGTTATTTAGATACAGTCAGTAGTTGAACAGAAACGACTTAGCAGACGTTCGATATTTTGGCCAGCTAGAGGCCTTGATCATAAAGTCGCTAAAAGCTAAACAGAAAAATACAAGTGCATATTTACAAGTTTACATTGTATACAGTATATACATTGGGTGTGAACACATCATAAAGTTTTAACTGATCTTAGTGATAGGTTTCGTAACCAAAAGACTCCCCTTCCGGGAAAGGAAAGGTCATCAAGAAAGGACAAAGAAAAACGTGAAAAGGGTTGAATAGGTATGTGAGTGGGTGTTTCCTGTTGCCTGCTAGTGAAAAACACCCTGGTTCAAGGTACTGTCATCCTTGAAGTCCACACCAACTGGGTCATAGGAATGGTTGTGTACCCTAAGACACATTGGAACATATATCCATATGACTGTGACACCTATAGTATGCATATAGAGAACATAGGGTAGAGATAAGTTACCTAAGGAGAGGTTAACAGTGTGTGAAATAGAGGTTTCTGATTCTATTTCATGGTAAGCGGCCTTGGCTATATGGGTATAAGATTAAGATTGATCCTTTGTTAAAACGTAATAATGCTGGCTCAAAGGTGAATCAAAAAATTATTTACCGTCCCCCTGTATCTTGTTGGGTATAGACACACACTGTCCTGTGTCCTCTGTATTGGACTATATAAAAGTGATACAAAACGGAGGTAAGTAAACATTCTGTGGATTATGTGTCATATGTGAAAGGTAAAATCCTAATCCTCTCAGTTGTAATTGGATGTGTGGATGTCCTGGTGTATCTATAGCTAGGTCAACTGTCTCTGTCCTTGTTATGGTATAAGTGGTGTTAATCTGGTAATAGAATCAAAAATACTTTCAATACTATGCAAATAGAAAGATACTTATTTCAGCCCAATATGGTGTCTGCTCACATGCCCTTTGGTGAAGCCAGCACGTCCGTGCCTTAGCTGGTAGTGGCCCCCAATACCGTTCGGCGCTACATTATATAGCGCCAGCCGGTCATGTGGTCTCATCTGATTAATTAGACACTCTACTTATTGTGCTTGGTGTCAGATGTTTCCCTCAGCAACATTTCCTCATCATTATCACCGAGTGTTCTAAATTGCTTGCTATTTTAGACCCGCGATTTACTTATAAAATATTCAATGGCTACTTTCCAGTTTATTTTCTGACTGTAATTGAATGTTATTCTTCACTGTAAGTTTATGAGAGCATTGTTCTGGCTCTCACAGACTTGCATTGAGAGCTTGTGATGTTACTTCAGACTTATGACCAGTCAGAAGTACAAGTCACATGATGGCATCGTGGGACCGGAGTGACGCCAATAAAAGTTGAAGACGCTGGAGAGAAAGTATAATAGTAGGGTCAGGGACTAGTGATGAGCGAGTGGCGTAATAATAGTAATCGCTATACTCGTAACAAGTACTTTTTAATACTCACATAATTGTCTGAATAGCGAGTCCAATGTTAGTCAATTAGTGATTGGCTCCGCCCACAAACACCTGGCTTTAAAACGAGTATTTCCGGGGCAGGGTGATGGCCTTTTCTGCGTTTTTACTGCATAAAACACCTTGCTGTGCCCCCCAGGGAGACCTTATCATTCATTCTGCTCCCACTGAGGTGGCAGCTCCCATTGTTATCGATGTGACACATCACTCACAAGCACCAGCAATACTCGCCGAGTAATGAGTATCGCGAAAACCGTACTATTCCCGCGAGTAGCGAATAGTAACGATTACACTCGCTCATCAATAGCTGGGACTTTAGATTAAAAGCAGCAGAAAATTTAATTTTTCTGTTAAACATTTTCTTATTCTCAATCTGAAAATGGCTTCTCCCCTGTGTGTATCGTTTGATTCATAACAAGGGTTGGTTTACAAGAACAACAATCTCCACATTTTGAACATGAAACTGGATTATTACCTGTGTGAATTCTCCGATGTGCGGTAAGATTAGATTTTTTGGCAAAACCTTTTCCACATTCGGACATGAAAATGGCTTCTCCCCTGTGTGAATTCTCAGATGTGCGGTAAACATTGATTTGTTGCCAAAACCTTTTCCACATTTTGGACATGAAAATGGATTATTACCTGTGTGAATTCTCTGATGTTCAGTAAGGCTTGATTTTTTGGGAAACGTTTTTCCACATTCTGGACATGAAAATGGCTTCTCCCCTGTGTGAATTCTCAGATGTTGGATAAGATTAGATTTTTTGGCAAAGCCTTTTCCACATTCTGGACATGAAAATGGCTTCTCTCCCTGTGTGAATTCTCAGATGTGCGGTAAACAATGATTTGTTGCCAAAACCTTTTCCACATTCTGGACATGAAAATGGATTATTACCTGTGTGAAGTCTCAGATGTACAATAAGATTTGATTTTTTGGCAAAACCTTTTCCACATTCTGGACATGAAAATGGCTTCTCCCCTGTGTGAATTCTCAGATGTGCGGTAAACATTGATTTGTTGCCAAAACCTTTTCCACATTCTGGACATGAAAATGGATTATTACCTGTGTGACGTCTCAGATGTGCGGTAAGATTTGATTTGTGGGCAAAACCTTTTCCACATTCTGGACATGAAAAAGGCTCCGCCCCTGTGTGAACTCTCTGATGTAGAGTAAGCTGTGATTTAGTGCTATAACATTTTCCACATTCTGTACATAAAAATGGCTTCTCCCCTGTGTGAATTCTCTGATGTTCAGTAAGAGTTCTTTTTGTGAAAAACATTTCCCACATTCTGGACATAAAAATGACTTCTCTGTGTGAATTCTCTGATGTATAACAAGATTTGATTTAGTGCTATAACATTTCCCACACTCTGTACATAAAAATGACTTATTCCCTGTGTGAATTCTCTGATGTACAGTAAGAGTTGTTTTCTCAGAAAAACATTTCCCACATTCTGAACATGAAAATGGCTTCTCCCCTGTGTGAGTTCTCTGATGTAGAACAAGATATGATTTAGTTCTATAACATTTTCCACATTCTGGACATGAATATGGCTTCTCCCCTGTATGAATTCTCTGATGTACAGTAAGATTTGATTTCTTGATAAAACATTTCCCACATTCTGAACATGAAAATGGCTCCTCCCCTGTGTGAATTCTCTTATGTATAGTAAGCTTTCCTTTGCAGGTAAAACATTTCCCACATTCTGAACATGAAAATGGCCTCTCCCCTGTGTGAGTTCTCTGATGAACAGTGAGACTTGATTTCATGGTAAAACATTTCCCACATTTCTGACATGAAATTGGTTTCTCCTCTGTACGAGCTTTTTGATGTTCAGACTCCATTTTGTTATGTTCATTTTGCTTAACAGTCTGTAATGAATCAGAAGATAAAACCAGGTGATAAGGAAAAGCTGATACATATAAACTGTGAAGGGTAGGATGTATATCAGGATTAACGTCTTGATCTTCATATATAGCTGGTGTGATATCATCATCAGCTGCTTCAAAATCAGTAATTATCCGTTTTCCCTCTGACACACAATCATCTGACAAGAAAAAAATATATTTTTTAATAAATTGTGCCTTGAAAAAAACTGCTTTAAAAATCAATTACTAGATTATGAAGACAGGGATACAAACTGTAAAACTTCAATGCAATGCAAACTGACTTCAATGCAAGGACCAATAATTATGATATTAAGCTGAAATCTTGTGCTCTTAAATTTGTAATTTCTCTTTCAATGCACTTTTTATAGTGTTAGGTTTCAGTTCTTGTGACCACATTTTTATAATGAAATATTCAGTGAAGAAACATATTAATATATACTGCCATACTCCTATATAATATACTGGCATACTCCTGCAATTTACTTAATAACAGCTGCATTAATAGATTTCATGGCCGCACTGGTGGGGATGCTGCACGACACTTGCACAACATACCATATTTCTTGTGTAGAAGACGCACCGGATGATAAGACGCACCCCAAATTTAGTGATAGAAAAGAGAAAATGTTATATTAATGTAATGTTAAATGGGGTCCACCTTTTAATGTCAGTCCCGAGTACTTTGTGCCCAACCCTTGCTCAATTATTGCAACACTTGAGACTTGCTCCAGTTCCAGCTACTCCTGATCTGCTCTTTATCCATCTGCTTCGGTGATCTGCTCTACTGGGTTTCGCTTGTACTCCGTTTACCTCCAGCAATAAGCCTTGCTCTGTGAAGGACTGCTCCAGTTTACCCGTTTACCCTGGGTCTGCTCTGCTCAATGTAACCTGCTAATTTGTAATTGGCAAAGTGACTTATACTGCAGTGTGGTTCTCTAGCCTGTTCTGGACTTGTGGGTTTAACTGCACCGCATTGTTTGTTTGGGACTGTTTTCATGCAAAGACTATTTCCGTTGTCAGTCCCCTGCATGTGTGAACTGTTTCCTGCAGGACTTTGTGAACTTTGTCCACATCATTGTTTGCCTTCACCTGTACCTGCACTCCAGTGATGTTTGTGCCCCCTATGCCCCACAAGTTTCCTGTGATACATATACTGTAGGTCCCATGTCTCCTTTGTATTGTATATAAATCAGTCCGTGTATTCCAATAGTAATGTATATATAGTACATCAGTCCCAGCATCTGTTATGTAATGTATTTACATCCGTCCCAGTGTCCCCTATATGATATATGTAAAGCAGTCCCAATGTCCCCAATGTGATATATATACACCAGTCCTAGCGTCCTCTATGTGATGTATATACGGCAGTCCTAGCGTTCCCTATGTGATGTATATACAGCAGGCCCAGTGTCCCCTATGTGATGTATATACAGCAGTCCCAGCATCTCCTTTGTAATGTATATGTTTTACAAAATGTATTATCACAAAGAGTTGACGGCAATCCAGATCTATGCAAACCTGAAAAAGCAGTTGTTAGAAGTTACAAAATAAATATCACCTAATATCACAGCCCTAACAAAGAGAAGCTGGATTGCCATCAAATTAGGGGCGAGTTAATTGGTTGACCAAATATAGCAGGGTAAATTTCAATTTGAGAACTTTGTGCGGCCCCGAATGATGGTAGAAATTTCCAAATGGCCCCCGGTAGGAAAAGGTTCCCCGCTCCTGCTCTATGGTCTAATAAATCTTTGATGAATCACATGAGTGTGATGTCACTATGCTATAAAACCCATGGATTTAACACTCCACTCCTTAGCAGACAGCAGGAACAGGAATCTCTCCATTAATTAGCACAGTATCTGTATACCTCTCCGTGTACTAAGTCCCCTGAAGAATCACATAAGAGGAAACATGTCGGGACGCACTTAGGGAAAGAGCAGTGGTATTTAGTAAGGGGTAGATGTGGACTGCCCTTGTAAGGTGGAAGTATTTGGGAACAGAGAAATATATGTATCTATTTGAGGGATCTATAGGGCTAGTGATCCTAACAATCTAGCGGGACCATAATAATTTCATGAATTTCTATATGGATAATGACCACTGTCATTTCTTAGGATTATGGTTTGATTTTTCTTGTGTTCTTTTATTTATTTGATTTTAACTGACCAAGAGGGACCACTGTCTGCTTTTGGAGGAGAAAAACACATCTTTAGTTTTTTCGTATTGTATTCCTTTTGTTATGCTTATTTGATCACCTAGTGCAGAGGTTTGAAACACGCGGCCCCTGGGGCTTCACTGTGCAGCCCGCTGAACAACTTCAAAATACCAGAGGTACAGTGCATGGGGGAGCCGTGTTCCCCACTTTGTTATGACTTCCGGCCGCGGGACTGACAAGCTCTGCCGCTCAGCAAGATAAATTCAAGCCGCCAGCCAATGAGAGGCCCCCATGGGAGTGGCAGAGCTTGTCAGTCCTGCAGCCGGAAGTCATAACAAAGCAGGGAACCTGTCCCCATGCACTGTACCACCGGCATGTTGAAGGTTAGAAAACTAATCTGTGAGAGAATGTGTGAGTGTGAGTGTTTGTAAGTGTGTGAGAGTGTGTGTGAGAATGTGTGTGAGAGAGAATGTGTGTACGTGAGAGTCATAGTGTGTGAGTGGGTGTGTGACAGTGTGTATGTGAGAGTGAGTGTATGAGAGTGTGTGTGAATGTGAGAGTGTAACAGTGAGTGTATATGTGAGAGTGAGTGTGTGAGAATGTGAGTATGTGTGAGAGAGAATGTGTGTATATAACAGTGTGTTTGGGAGTGTGTGAGTGACAGAGTGTGTGAGAGTGTGTCAGTTTGTGAGAATGTTTGAGAATGAGAGTCTGAGTGTATGAGAATGTATGTGTGCATGTGAGAGTGAGTGTATGATTGTGTGTGTGAATGTGAGAAAGTGTGTGAGAGTGTGTGAGTGGAAGTGTGACAGTAAGGGTGTGAGAGTGTGTGTGAATATGTATGAGAGAAATGTGTGTGAGAGAGAGTGTGTGAGTGAGTGTGTATGTGGGAATGAGTGGAGAAAATGTGTATATGTGAATGTGAGTGTGTGACAGTGAGTGTGTATGTGAGAATGAGTGTGTGAGAGAATGTGTGCGTATGTGAGAGTGTGAGAGAATGTGAGTGTGTGAGAGAATGTGTGTATATGTGAGAGTGATGGTGTTTGTGACTGTGAGCGTGTGTGAGAGTGAGTGTGTGAGAGAATGTGTGTGTGAGAGTGAGTGTTTGAGTGAGCGTGAGAGAGAATGTGTGTGTGTGTAAAAAGAAGGTAGACCAGGTTGAGGACATCAATACAAAAGGGGACCAGCATGGGGGACATTACTACACTATGGGGGCCAGGATGTGGACATTACTACAAAAGTGGATCAGTATGAGGGTCATCACTACAAAAGGGAGCCAGGATGGAGGACATCAGTACAAAAGGGGATCAGTATGGGGGTCATCACTAAAAAAGGGGTCCAGGATGGGGAACATCACTACAAAAGGGATCAGGCATTGGGGGACTTTCACTACAAAAAAGGGAATTAGGATGGGGGACATAACTACAAAAAAGGACCAGGGTGGGGGGACATTTCTACAAAAAGGGGATCAGTATGGGGACATTATTACAAAATGGGACAAGGATGGGGGACATTACCACAAAAAGAGGATCAATATGGGGACCAGGATGGGGTCATTACTACTATACAGGGATCAGGATGGAGACATTACTACAATATGGGGACCAGGATGGGAAACATTACTACAAGAAGAGGACCAGGAAAGGGGACATTTCTACAAAAGGTGATCAAGATGGGGCATACTACAATATGAGGACCAGGATGAGGGTATTACTACAAGAAGGGAACCAGGATGGGGACATTACTACAATGAGGACAGGATGAGGACATTACTGCATGATGAGGACCAGATGAGGGACATTACTACATGATGAGGACCAGGATGGGGGCATTACTACATGATGAGGACCAGGATGGGGACATTACTACATGATGAGGACCAGGATGGGGACACTACTACAGATGGGGACCAGAATGGGGACATTACTACATGATGAGGACCAGGATGGGGACATTACTGCATGATGAGGACGAGGATGGGGACATTACTACATGATGAGGACCAGGACTGGGACATTACTACAAGATGGGGACATTACTACAAGATGGGGACATTACTACAAGATGGGGACATTACTACATGTGAGGACCAGGATGGGGACATTACTACATGATGAAGACCAGGATGGGGGCATTTCTACAAGAAGGGGAGCAGGATGGGGACATTACTACAAGAAGGGGAGCAGGATGGGGACATTACAAAAAGAAGAAAATCAGGATTTGGACATTACTAAATTGAGCAAAAAATGCTGGTATTACTAAAATGTCACTTAGTGCTACAAGCAATGCGACCCCCTGATATCAATATTTTACTATGTACGGCCCACCAACCCAGCCGAGTTTGAGACCCCTAAGAAAAGAGATTTGCTGCAACACTAAACTTTAAATGGATATGAATAAGCTAAATAGCTATCAAAAGAATGGCAGGGCTGTGTGTACAACTAAGACAATGTGTATATGGCAAATGTGTATATGGTGGGTGATGACAGTCTTTATTTGAAATGTATTATGACTTATTTTTGACTGTCCACCCTTCCCCTGCCCTCCTGTAGCCTCGCCTACTCTTCTATCTTGCTGTAGCCTAGGTCCAGAGAAATACCATTCCAGCCAGTTTTTAATTGCATTCACATGCATATAAACCTATTCCAGCAAACAGTATACCGCATATAGTGACAGTGTTAGGACCCGGTAAGATGGGAGCACCTTGTGGCGGTGACCGGGCTCTTCGCAGTGGCGCCAGTGTTGAAGCTAAGTCTCCCAATTTTCTTTTTTTCCAATACAGCATTTACTGGGTCCCTTTGCCATATACACATGGTCTTAGTTGTACACACAGCCCTGCTATTCATTTGACAGCCATTTAGCTCATTCATATCTATTTAATGTTTAGTGTTGCAGCAAATCTCTTTTCCTTACTTTATACGTTTTTTTGCTTGCACCTTTACATGTAGGTGATGCCAGTCTTTATGTGAAATGGAGTTTGAGACCCCTGACCTAGTGGCTGCTTGGGAGCAACTTTCTTGTAATTTTGTAATTAATTTTCCCTAAGCAGCTTTCTGTATGTATTAGGACGATCCTGTGCCTTTTTAATATATATCTGTATAATATATATCTGAACATATAGTAATACGATTACCATTGTCTAAAATCTGGCACTCAGCTCTCTCCTTTGAATCAATACACACACACACATTGCAGCTGCACCCCTTCCCTTGGTAGTGAAGAAGAACTAAAATTCATTATATGGTCAGAGTCAAACTCAGGAAAGCAGAGAAGGGACATTTTAAAAGAGATAAGACTCATGGAGGGAAGCCGAGATTCAAATATCCTATGTTTTTTCTGGGTGAAAAACTATAATCTAAGATTTTATGCGCCGCGTTAGCATCAAAGTTAGCAAAAATTCTATTTTTAGAATCCTTATGGAATGGCGAATGTAAAACTAAGTTTTGCTTTGCTGGGTGATGGCCGAAATCATAGCAAATGGATTTGCGCCAGTTAGATAATACCACCTATGTTGTGTTTCCTATCATTCACCTGGTAAATTCATGAGGGGGAAGATGACACGGATATCCTTTGCCTGTGACTCCCTTAGGCAAAGTTATGATGAAAACTGGAGTTCTATAATTTTCTGCAAGTCTAAGCATATCCCCCGAACCACCCTCATATGAGGTCACCAGGTGGGAGGGCATTGGGCGTAATGTGAGTTAAAAAAAAACAAATGCCGCATTTTTGGTTTATTCAATTCATGAAGGGCACAGCAGAAACTAAGCAGTGGCTCTGAATCGTGTTTCTTCTAAGGAGCCCCTCCCTCCGTAAGCTTGGACGTCATATCTGTACCACAGGTCTAGTAACTCTTTACTTCTTATCCTTTTTATTTTATTTTACATAATTGTCTATATTATAATGTATATTATATTTACATTTGGTCAATTCACTGATTTTGCTGATGATAAAAGGGCGCCAGAGGGCTGTTCACCCTGACAACATCTATTCAAGGTTATATTTTAGTCACTTTTCTGCTACACACGAAGTTTGAAAATTGCTAATTTTTTTTACATGTCAAATTTCTGATATCTTTCTAATTACATGCAAAACATATCAACCTAAACTTAACATTCCTATAAAGTATAATGTGACACAAAATAGCAGTCTCAAAATCTCTGCGATATGTTGAAACATTCTAGAGTTATTGCCACATAAAGTCACACCAGTAAG
Organism: Allobates femoralis; assembly: GCA_033576535.1. Taxonomy (NCBI): domain Eukaryota; kingdom Metazoa; phylum Chordata; class Amphibia; order Anura; family Aromobatidae; genus Allobates; species Allobates femoralis. Next base: position 496,760,255 of record JARQOC010000006.1, read on the forward strand.
AGTTGAAAGATTTGGTTTGGTCACTAAGGGGTTAAAGGACTGGTGAGAAGTGCATGAGGACACAGAACAAAGTACAAATTCAATAGGAGACCTACAAAATACTGAGTACCACTGAATATGTAAAACATAAAGCCAACTACTCACCTGGGCGGTGATCTGTAGGAATCTCCTCTTTACACCAGTCATCACCCCTCACATATGTCTCTGTAGTATTAATATGGGTCAGATCATCATCACCCCTCACATATGTCTCTGTAGTATTAATATGGGGCAGATCATCATCACCCCTCACATATGTCTCTGTAGTATTAATATGGGGCAGATCATCATCACCCCTCACATATGTCTCTGTAGTATTAATATGGGGCAGATCATCATCACCCCTCACATATGTCTCTATAGTATTAATATGGGGCAGATCATCATCACCCCTCACATATGTCTCTGTAGTATTAATATGGGGCAGATCTCATCACCCCTCACATATGTCTCTGTAGTATTAATATGGGGCAGATCATCATCACCCCTCACATATGTCTCTGTAGTATTAATATGGGGCAGATCATCATCACCCTCACATATGTCTCTGTAGTATTAATATGGGGCAGATCATCATCACCCCTCACATATGTCTCTGTAGTATTAATATGGGGCAGATCATCGTCACCCCTCACATATGTCTCTGTAGTATTAATATGGGTCAGATCTTCACCCTGAAACAAAGATTGTAAAAGTCACAAACAGATGGAGAAGTCCCATCTATGATCAGCTGTAATCTGCCATCTCCACCGTTCTCATTACACAAGTATAAAACATAGAATACTGGAGGATAAAACAAGACTGAGCACAAGACCTTCACAGCCGTCTACACATCATAGGGAGATCTCATCACACCTTCTCTCCATCTACCTGATGATCCGGAGGAACATCGGGATCTTCTTGTTTACAGTCCTGTGGGAGAAGAGGACGGGGACATCTCTCTGGTGTTGTCCTCTTACTGGATAGACCTGGAGGAGACACATACAGGACTGAATTCATTCTTTACATACAGATCATTATAGGCCGTGTGTATTTAGTCCTGTCTATTACCTGGTGATGTGAGGGGCGGCCGGGGAACCTCCATCATGACTATGTCCTTGTACAGATCTTTGTGTCCTTCTAAATACTCCCACTCCTCCATGGAGAAATAGACGGTGACGTCCTGACACCTTATAGGAACCTGACACATACAATGATACCATTGTCATCTTTCCCCGATCCCTTCATAGCGTTACTGTATAATGTCCCAGCAGCAGCAGCAGCATTCCCAGCAGTGTCACCTCTCCAGTCAGCAGCTCAATCATCTTGTAGGTGAGTTCTAGGATCTTCTGGTCATTGATGTCCTCATGTATCAGGGGGTGAGGTGGAGGCCCCGTGATTGGGCTCAGGGCTCTTCCCTCAGACACAGGGTCCTGACAGCACAGATCACTAGAGCTCTTCACTACTGTGTAATCCTGGTTATGGAGAGACATATTAATAAATCTCCAGTCTCTAGACATTTCCAGAGTCCTCACCTCTCCAGTTCTGTCATCTGTTATTCTGTCCATAGATAAGAATGATGTCATGTGACATTGTCATCACAATCTCTCACCTCTCCAGTAACAAGGAAGAGGATCTCTAGGGTGAGGTGGAAGATCCTCTCCGCCATCTTGTCCCTGTCCAGATCCATCCTTGATGGTCAATCAGGAGAATTCTCTTCTATAGAAGATCTGAGAGGATCCGATATTGTAGAGACCTGGATGGGGACGAGATGATCCGATGTAACATCATAAAGAATCCCGTCTAGTAATACAATTTCTGAAGACTTCATATCCAATCACTGGCCACAGAAACAATGCTAACATGTATGACATGTATGACACGCAGGGCCGCACCGTCCATTGGACAGTGTGAGCCCTGTCATTCAGGCGGCAAGAGGCAGGGGGAGCGGCAGTGCAGAAGGGGGCGGCGCCTCATGCAAACAGCCTCCCCCTGTCATGGCGCCGGCCGCTCACCGAGCGCACCGCAGGTAAGCGGAGACCCGCCGGGGGACCAGTACAGAAGGGGCGGCAGCGCTGGGCTTCACCAGCACCCCCACCCCCCCCCCCGGTAATCACTGCCGCGCCCGGTAATCACTGCCGCAGCTGAGGCGGCAGTGGCGACCCGCCGGGGACCAATGCATGCAGAAGGGGCGGCAGCGCTGGCCTCCACCAGCACCCCCCCCCCCGTAATCACTGCCACGGCTCAGGCGGCAGTGGGGCTTGGTGCACCCCTGATGACACGTGACTATTTTATATGTGTTCACTTGTTTTTGTTTGTGATTTTCTTGTTCCGCATTGAAGCTGCGCTTTGGGGTTTCCAGATGTTTTCGGCTGATTCACCTACTGCAAATTTGTATAAAGTTACAACATTTTTCACAAATGTCATCCAGTAAAACCTCAAACTATTTGATATATCTAGGGTGAGGGTATTTTATACATCTAGGTCTTATAATCCGAAAATTACGGTACATTTATTCTTGGAACAAGAAAAAATCTCTCTATATATTGAATATATATATCAGTCATGAATAAAACCAAAACCTTTGCGCTTCAGTCAGCAACCCACCCACAGATCATGTTTTCCAGCTTAGGAAATAAGTGTTTCTGATCTGATCCACACTTGCGCTTCTTTGCATTTCCCTTGTAACCTATTCTCTGAGGTTATCCAAATTCATCTCTTTGTAGAAAGCAGTAAAATGTTTACCCTGAGATTCCTCTGTGATTTCAATCTTATACTCAGAATTAGTGATGAGCGAGCACTACCGTGAGAATTTTTCCGAACAAGGTTTGCCAATTTCAAATTCATTACAAACATTAAAGATTAGTTTTATGATCGGTAACCCAAAAATGTTATTAAAAAAATAGTGGATCTGGGCTTTGTTCGGGAAAAGGTTTAAAACTTTAAAATGACCCGAGAACTTTTCTTGAAGGTTTGGATCCAAAACACTCGCTAGAAGACTCGGTGGCTGAGAACTTTGCTAACCTATAGGTTTAGTTGAGTTCACATCCATCGGGTCTACCAGTTTCTTTCAACATGGTGAATTTACGGGAGCTTAAACATTTCGAGTTTTGAATCGAGTTTCCAGGAGTCTGAAGAGTGCCAGCAGCTGTGAACTCCAGGAACCTTAAAATCTCCATTAACCATCCCTTTAATAGAGCTTTTAATTGTTTTTTTATTTAGTTTATTTAAAGATAACCCTTATTATTACAGAGAGTCAGCAGCATGCAAGGCCACTTCTTCTACACTTATCTGCTAGCAATTCAAATACCGTATATACTCGCGTATAAGCCGAGTTTTTCAGCCCAAAAATTGGGATGAAAAGTCCCCCCCTCAGCTTATACGCAAGTCAATACGGCCCCCTCAAAGTTTGGCGCCCCCACCTCACTTTCTGGGCCCCCCCGCATGCAGCGCTGCGCATATACATTACCTGTCTAGCAGCTGTCACCCTCCGATGGCGGATCGCGGCTCCCGGCTCCGGGCTCCATCTTCCTCGCTGACTTCCTGCTTGTCAGGTGACCGGCCGGCGTCGCGATGACGTCATCGTGATGAGCCCCGGTCACAAGGCAGGAAGACAGCGAGGAAGATGGAGCCCGGAGCCGGGAGCCGCGATCCGCCATCGGAGGGTGACAGCTGCTAGACAGGTAATGTATATGCGCAGCGCTGCATGCGGGGGGGCCCAGAAAGTGAGGTGGGGGTGCCAAATTATGAGGGGGGCCCTGCTGGGGCCCTGTATACTACCACTGGGGCTATATACTACCACTGGGGCTGTATACTACCACTGGGGCTGTATACTACTACTGGGGCTGTATGTGTACTACCACTGGGGCTATATACTACCACTGGGGCTGTATACTACCACTGGGGCTGTATACTACTACTGGGGCTGTATGTGTACTACCACTGGGGCTATATACTACCACTGGGGCTGTATACTACCACTGGGGCTGAATATACCACTGGGGCTGCTGTATACTACCACTGGGGCTGTATACTACTACTGGGGCTGTATGTATACTACCACTGGGGCTATATACTACCACTGGGGCTGTATACTACTACTGGGGCTGTATGTATACTACCACTGGGGCTATATACTACCACTGGGGCTGTATACTACCACTGGGGCTGAATATACCACTGGGGCTGCTGTATACTACCACTGTGGCTGTATACTACCACTGGGGCTGTATACTACCACTGGGGCTGCTGTATACTACCACTGGGGCTGAATATACCACTGGGGCTGCTGTATACTACCACTGGGGCTGTATACTACCACTGGGGCTGTATATACTACTGGGGCTGCGTGTATACTACCACTGGGGCTGTATATACTACTGGGGCTGCGTGTATACTACCACTGGGGCTGCTGCTGTATACTACCACTGGGGCTGCTGTATATACCTCTGGGGCTGCTGTATACTACCACTGGGGCTGCTGCTGTATATACCACTGGGGCTGCTGCTGTAACACTGCTGGGGCCTGTATATACCACTGGGGAGGCTGCTGTATACCACACTGCTGGGGGCTGTATACCTGTGCTGGGGTCCACCCTCGGCTTATACACGAGTCAATAAATTTTCCCAGGTTTTGGGGGCAAAAGTAGGGGGGTCGGCTTATACACGGGTCGGCTTATACACGAGTATATACGGTAAATATAGTAACTTTATTTGTTGGGGAAAATTCCTTGTTTTCCTGCTACGTTACTTCATCCTTCACCTAAGAACAAGCCCTTGGACCTGTCTGTGCATTGCTGACTAGCCTTATTCAACATTCCATATGAATTGGTGAGCTGAAAAAAGTATTTTATGTTTCTTAATTCTCCTCCAAATATGTCAGACTTTAATGGTCCCAACCACAAGTCCAATTCTTCCCTGTGGCATAGTAATGTGTAACTCAGATGCCTTCTCCAGCCCAAACCCATGGAGGGATTAATGAGTCTCTAGGCGACAAGATCAGGCAAACAATTATATCCCCTAAGCGATTGGGTCCTGGCGCTGGAAGAGGTGGGACCCTAGGTAAAGGAAAGATGCATCACCATCTTGTGATTGTTGTACTATGCAGTCACATCATGTACTATGTGCCAGCAGTAAGCATTTTGGAGACCTGTTAGATCCACCCCAACATGCCAGCTCTGGAGCTGATATTCCTTACCACCCCAGAGGCCGAAGGTGCCTCAATGCCACTGGAGCAGCCTATAAAGGAGATGCCCACATATGTGAACTGGAGATCGACCGGACACCAAGCATTGGGCCTAATTTGCAGCGAGGTCAGGATCCAGTGCATGTCCCACATGCCACACAAGAATGAAACTCAGGAGGTAATCCGTTCCGTATGCCAGCTGGGACCTGTGGAATATGTAAATAGTGTCTGTGAAGCCTCATTTAGGAGTCTCAACACAGGACTAGCCAGATATCCACAGGTCAGAGGCAGGATCCTGCAGCCTGCCAGGCCTTAGTAAACCTGTAGCTGATAGATCAGCAAATAGAGGAGGAGTACAAGGAGGTAGTAGTGTCAGAAGCCCGTTTCCCTGCCTTCCATAGCACCCCTGCCAGAGGCCTTCGACTGGGAGAATGCACTGTGGGTCCCTCTACCCTCTCCCAGCAAGTTTCCTTATAGGTCTGAACAATGCTGGGCCATGTCATTTTTTAAGAAATTAGGATGTCAAAGTCCCCTTGCTCAAGAGTGGTTGGAGGGGCCTGAATGGGCCAGCCTAGAGAAGCAATGTAGCCGGGGCCAGGTGGTGGACTTCTTCCATAGTAGGGGTTACAAGTTCATAGCTGAAGGGTTCACCGGTCACCAGTGCTATTTAAATGTACTGGGGGGGAGGTGGTGGTGGGGTATACCCCTAAAGGAGTAGCCCTCGTGACATCCAGAGACTGGCTGCGAGCAGCCTACATTGTGGAACGGCCATGTCCATCACGGAGAGTGTGGATGGAGATGTTGCTGGAGTGGAAGGCTTTTGAAAAGGCCTGTGATTAAAAATGACAGCACTAAGAAAGGCCTGTTGTTGAGTCGCTGACCTGTTGTAGGAAATGCCACTGCTGGGACCCTGCATCATGCAGGATGTAAAGTTGCAGGCTGCTAGCCAAGCCGCTAGCCCTGGAGCTGTTGCCCTGTTGGCCGAATAAGCTCCCATTTTAGGGAGAACCGGATTAACCCGGATACGGGAGAATCCGGGACAATCCGGCCAAATCCGGCATCTGGCTTTTTGGGGTGATTTTTCTCCCCGGACACAATAAGGCTGCAAGCAACGTTTTTGTGTCCGGTGAGAATAATCTGAATTCTCCCGGATTCCACGGCAGAGATGAAACTGGATGGCAGCTCTCTGGCCAGGCCAGGCCAGGTTGTACCATGCTGGGAGCAATATACCTACCATCCAGCACTAGACCCTTCACTGCACCACAATATACATACAGTATATATGTACATGATCTGCATACATGTGTTTTCTATGTGTGTATACATGTGTGTGTGCTGGGTGAATAGATGCGAGTGTGCGATGTGTGTATAACATGCAATATTTGTGTCACATACTGTGTACATGTAGCATTTACATTTCTAAATCCCAGCAGCGCAGATGAGCGTTCATAGGTGTAAACATGTCGCCGATCGCCCAACAAACAAACACAATGTTGCTCATCATCATGGGATTGGATGTTTATGATGGAACAGAAATCCTTGTTCTCGAGAGCACATCACCCGGAGCAAACTGCAGAAGAGCCGTGTCATGGTGTTGTAAGAATGCTGATGAGGAAATGGCAGTTATGAGCAGGGTGACCAGGGAACACTAGTCTGACCCTAGAACTGGTACAGTTTCAAATTTACCATTCACCACCACCTTAATAGACAGTGTGAACGGAGACTTAACGAGGAAGGAAATATAAACCCTCTGGTCTTCTCCTTCCGAATGACCCGAGGTAGGATGCTTTTGAGACTGCGAGGTTGTCTTGGAGCGAAGTGGACAAACCTTAATAAAATGGTCAGATTTTACACAGAAAAAATATGTTCCGCTCACTTAAACAGTAGCCACAGGAAGTTTAACACGAGAACATACTGCCCCCAACTGTATGGGTTCATCAGGTAAGGTCTCCTCAGCAGGGATAGGAACAGGAGACAAAGTAGGTCTCAGTCTCTCCCTCAGGCGTCTGTCAACCCGTATGGCTAGGGACATCGCAGCCTCCAATGACTCAAGTGCAGTGTACTGAACCAGGGTGTCTTGTAGTCTAACCATCAGTGCCAAAAACAGAAACCAGTAATAATAGTGATTGGCGTGCACACCTGTTGGACGTAGTAGAGGTGCTAGTGTAGGGGGTCCTTGGGTCCCGATATCAACAAAGTCTTTTAAGGAACACTGCACACTCCAAAATTTCTCAAAGTGAAGTTGTGTATTTATTTATGGTGCATACAGACATTTTATGCGATAGGGCTTGACGTTTCGACCAAATCCCGTGGTCTTTATCAAAATATTGCTGTCTAGTCTTATAAATTTGGATATATTGCACCTAGGGAACTCACAGGTCCTGTATTGGCTAGTCGGTGCTTTTGTTGTTCTCTGGTGGTGGTGGTTGTCTTTAGAGATGTCTATAACAGATATAAGGGATATCTTATTCTGATCTGTGCCCCAAGGAATGCACCTTCCCAGGTCTGGCCCTGTGAGTAGGATATGTTCCTCCTGCTCCGGGGTCTACCAGTGCGTCCAGCGCCTTGGCTGAGTCACAGCCAAGGCGCTGGACGCGCTGGTAGACCCCGGAGCAGGAGTAACATATCCTACTCACAGGGCCAGACCTGGGAAGGTGCATTCCTTGGGGCACAGATCAGAATAAGATATCCCTTATATCTGTTATAGACATCTCTAAAGACAACCACCACCACCAGAGAACAACAAAAGCACCGACTAGCCAATACAGGACTTGTGAGTTCCCTAGGTGCAATATATCCAAATTTATAAGACTAAACAGCGATATTTTGATAAAAACAGAAACCAAATGCACTTACAGGATGCAGTCAGAGCCCAAATGTGAAGCAAGCCCAGGTGCAGGCTGATAAATCGCCTCAACCAACAAGGTGTGGGAGGCGACTTGCTATGCATACAATGGGCCTGCATAGAACACCATTCACACTGATACATATGATGCAGAGTGTCAGCGGAGCGGTTGGGTGGCTTTCAGACAGGCCCATTGTATGTATGGCAAGTCGCCTCCCACACCTTGTTGGTTGAGGCAATTTATCAGCCTGCACCTGGGCTTGCTTCACATTTGGGCTCTGACTGCTTCCTGTAAGTGCGTTTGGTTTCTGTTTTTGGCACTGATGGTAAGGTTTTTTGATGCTGCTTATTTTCTAGTAGTTTTTGTACTGTCTTGTAGTCTAGCTGACAAACACAAGCAAAATTGACTCCTGAGGGTTGGGTCATTCCACTGGATGTCATTAGCCCATGTCCGAAACTCCAAGCAGTACTCCTCCACTGCCCATGTTCCCTGCTTGAGTTTACGGAGATTAGACTCAGCAAAGCTTAGGTTTACCATACACCTGAGCCAGAGCAGCAAGAAACCCGTCCACCGACCACAGCGATGATAAGTCAGCCAGGAGAAAAAAAGGCCCAGGCCTGGGGGTCACTTTTAAGAAGGGAAACTATTATCCCCACCTGCTGTTCCTCACTTCTAGCTGAACGGGGTCAGAGCCTGAAATAAAGCTTACAGGATTCACGGAATTCAAAAAAATTGTCTCTTCCCCCAGAAAACTATCTGGAAGAGAGATCTTGGGTTCTGGTGCGGGCTGAGATGAGCCGACGCCAGGTAACGCAGAACTTGCTGCAGCTGTTGCACTACCTGAGTTTGCAGACCAGATACCTCTTCACGGATGGTCTGCATCAGGCGAGAAAATGCATCAGCTGACACTGTCTGAGACAGCTGCTGATAATGTTGCGGTGTTGTGAGAATGCTGATGAGGAAATGGCAGTTATGGGCAGGGTGACCAGGGAAAACTAATCTGACCCTAGACTGGAAACCCTGAATGGCCCTGACCCCGAAGGTATCTCTGACGGTGAGAAGGTTCAGGTCTCCAGCCTCTCCCTAATTCCTCCACCAGCCCAGCGCTATTTCCCCCTCACCTCTGTTATGAACCGATGACTCAGGAGTAACATTCACATTCCACAGAAGTCGTTGGTGACTATACTGACCGCAATCCCTGACTACACACCGCAACTAGAAGTAGCCGTGGGATGTAACTAACCAGACCTAGACACCTCTGCACAGCCGGAGAACTAACTGCTCCTAAAGATGAATGTTTTGAACAGCTATCTTGCCTCAGAGCAGAAACCCAAAAGAATAACAAGCCCCCACAGATATTAACTGGGAAACAAGAGAAAGAAAAACAAACACAGGCAGAGTAAAAGGTTTAGCAAACGAGGCCAAACTAGCTATATAGGAAAGACAGGATAGAATACTATTGCGGTCAGTATAAAACACTATCAAAAAACCACCAACAGCAGATAGTACCAAAATTACCCTGAGTCACTATGACTCGACGCACTATATATCTGCAGTCTTCTATAAATCAAATGCCAGCAGAACTGGAAATAACAGATAATAGTGAATGGTAAAATTCCTAGGAAGAAAACTTCCTATCTGAGTACAGATAAACAAATATACAGACTAAATAGCAAACCCACAACTCAGAATAAGACAAAACATAAGCAGAACCTTAAGCACACAAAAGTGTAACACAAAATATCAAAAAACCATCCACTTAGCTTGCAAAGAATTCCACAGAGCAGAAGAAACCAGAGAGATATGAGCTCCTCCAGGAACCAAAGACAACTGGCAAGGATTGATCCACTTCAAAACATTATATGCTCCAAGAACCAGATTGCCAATCATCACCTGTGAAGCCCACACAGTCAGCTGCATCACCAGCAACAACCACCGGAGGAAGCACCAATGAATTCATAACACACCTCCCTCCACAGAAACGGGATACAGCAACTCCAAAGGAAAGGTCTTCAGCAACACAAACACTCAGGTCTGCACAGTATGGCTTCAGGTACAGAGTTAAACTCCTGTCAGCAGCAACATCTGGTGGAAGGAGAGGCTACTTAAAGGCTATCGGGAGGGGATTCCAGGTGAGTCACACCCCACTCTCACATCAACCAGCAGCTGAGCACAAGACCTTCACACCCGTACCAACATCATCTCATGCAGCTACTGAAGAAATGCAAACCCAAACACACACAGCAGCATCCAGCAACGTCAGCACAATCTAAGCACATGACAAGCTAATTATTCTGTAGCAGATTGAGGTGTGATGGTTCTGTGCCCACCCGTCTCCTCATTCTGTGTAAAGAGTCCGGACACAAGAGTGAAGGACATAATATTGTAGCTGGTGCTCATTTCCCAGTCTGAGCTCAGTACTTGTAGATGTAACCTAAATGTCTGAGTGTAATGGGGCAATATGGCAGTGTGGCGCCCCACATGGTTAGGCATCACAGTGGGGTATTGCACTCGTAAAAGTGGTGTAATTTTCCCCTACTGCTAGTGGATGCTGGGCTGGTGGGTGGGACCCATTTCTGCACTCCCACACTAGACTAGTGGTGGGAGGTTACCGTGAGGGATCTAGCACCTCTTGGGAGAGTGAAGAGTAGTTGGAGTTGGAGAGGAGTCGAGGAGGAGTGTGGAGCGAGGCGTAAGGTCTAACAGGACAGCTCCAGGCTGATCCTGAGGGAAGATGAAAGGGGATCCTGAGAGAGGGTGCATGACACATGAGTCTGGGCCCAAGAGAGAAAGGGGGAACCCCAGCATGGAGCGACCATACTCGAGGGAATTCCCCAGTCCACCAAGGGAACTCCGGACCCGAGGAAACGGCCAGAGTCTACCTCTGAAGTCTTCAACCGGCTGCTGCAGTCTGTTCACCGGCTGTGGCACCCTGCTAGACGGAGCAGTTTGCCTGCTTCCTCAATACGAGGGAGGGGAGCCCCAAGTCTACCTTCAAGGAGCCATTGGGTATAGACTCATCCTAGGCGGGGAAGAAAGGACACGGGTTCATCAACTAAGGTACACCACGGGTACCACCATAACACCTGGCATCCACTTGCAGCCACCCGTAGAACTACCTGTTTCTTTAACAACTGCTGCTGAACTGTGGACTTGTATGCTGCTGACTGTTTACAGTAAAGTACCCGGGACAGTTACTTTGCCACCGTGTCTTTGTGCTGCAGAATTCAACCTGTTTACTTACAGGAACGCTGCCCCTGGGTACCAGCTCCACCTGCAGGAAGCTTTGCCATCATTGCTGCGATACCATCGCCCTCCGGAGGACTGTGGCAGTGCTGGTCACCCATCACCAGGTACTACAGGTGGCGTCACGTGACAATAACTCTTATCCCCTGTACATAACCCCCCTATTGAAGTGTCACCCAGACCACGGGCTGAGGCGCTGCCACCCGTGACATCCCTGTAAAAACCCCTCCGAGCCTAATACCTGAGTACCCCAGGGCCTGGGGCTCGACAGCAGCATTTAGGGCCCCACTTTGTCTATAACCGGCCCTGTGTGTTGTGTAGTGCGGTGAACACCCGTAGGTCCGTGCGCCATTGTCACGTGGTGTATGCGGACACACGCCAGTCCGTGTGTGACACCGGGGGAATCTCCACATACCTCGTCCTGCAGAGCCACACACCGGATATATGGCTGCTCTGTGCTTACAGGACTGTGATGATTCACATGAGGAGTCGGGTAAGATGTTCAGTGTGGCTGGTAAGGTGAAATTTGAGTGTGGCAGAGTGTTACAGGTGTACGGTGCGAGCCGAGTGTGTACAGTGTACGGAGCAGAGCGAGTGTGTACGAGGTGTACGGTGCGAGCCGAGTGTGTACGAGGTGTACGGAGCGGAGCCGAGTGTGTACGAGGTGTACGGAGCGGAGCCGAGTGTGTACGAGGTGTACGGAGCGAGGAGTGTCGTGTAGTCGAGCGAGTGTGTACGAGGTGTACGGAGCAGGAGCCGAGTGTACGAGGTGTACGGAGGGCGATGTGTACGGATGTCGGAGAGCCGAGTGTGTACGAGGTGTACGGAGCGGAGCCGAGTGTGTACGAGGTGTACGGACGAGATGCCGAGTGTGTACGAGGTGTACGGAGCGAGCCGAGTGTGTACGAGGTGTACGGAGCAGAGCCGAGTGTGTACGAGGTGTACGGAGCAGAGCCGAGTGTGTACGAGGGTGTACGAGAGCGAGAAGCCGAGTGTGTACGAGGTGTATGGAGCAGATCCTAGTGTGTATGAGGTGTAGAGAGTGGAGCCGAGTGTGTACGAGGTGTACGGAGCGAAGCCGAGTGTGTACGAGGTGTACGGAGTGGAGTCGAGTGTGTACGAGGTGTACGGAGCAGAGCAGAGTGTGTACGAGGTGTACGGAGCGGAGCCGAGTGTGTACAAGTGTACAGAGCGGAGCCGAGTGTGTACGAGGTGTACGGAGTGGAGTCGAGTGTGTACGAGGTGTACGGAGCAAAGGCCGAGTGTGTACGAGGTGTACGGAGCGGAGCCGAGTGTGTACGAGGTGTACGGAGCGGAGCAAGTGTGTGCGTGATGAGTGAGCGGTGTGTACGAGATGTCGGAATGGAGCCGAGTGTGTACTGAGCAGAGCCGCATGTGTACGAGGTGTACGTAGCGGAGCCAAGTGTGTACGAGGTGTACGAGGTGTAGTAGATGTCACCTGCAGTGCTATGTAACACCACAGATAACACAGTGATAGCTCTAAGTAGAGATAATGTAGTAGATGTCACCTACAGTCCTATGCAAACACAGATAACACAGTGATAGTTCTGAGTACCAGAGGCCGGAGATGACATAAGAGCTTATACCTGGCGCCTGAAGAAGCACTGCTTGCCCTCATACATGTCAGCCCCGCCAGTGCGCAGGATGAGAACAAACTCCTCATTGAACAGTTCACACGGGGCCTGCTATCCCCTGAGGACAGTAAAAATGTACGCTGGTGGTCATTGAGCAACCCAGATGCTGACTTTAACACCTTGAAAGAAATGGCCATCAAAGGGTTAGAGACCCATGAAGCTGCAATTAAACGGTGGTGCAAAGGTGAGGTGCAGGCTACCCCAAAATCAGTACCCGTGACTGCAGCCATGCACAATGAACAATCTGCGCAGCCTGACAAATATGATTCCCTGCGGGCTGAGATGCGTGCTGAGATACGGGAGATAAACAAAAATATCTCCAAACTGATGGCAGTTACAGCAGAGCCAACAGCCAGCAGCAAGACCCCAAGCCAAGCCTCAGCCGCTGATTCAACTTGCCAACAACCCGGAAGACGTCCCTTGGATGCGAGGGAAGCAAGCTGCAGCGTACAGAAGAGGACCCATCAACCGCTACAGCTCCACTGGGGAGCCCATCTGCCACCGTTGTAACTTCACCGTCTACCTCGCCAGGCGCTGTCCTTTAAACAGGCAGTCCCTGGGGGCCGGGGCCAAACCTCAGGACTAGATCAACAGGGCCCAGTCACCTGGTACAAGACCTTCATCGGACAGAGACCGTTTCTGTCCATTGTACTGGATGGCATCCTGACACCTGCTCTACTGGACACCGGGCCACAGGTGACCACCATCCCTATATCCTTTATAAGAAGTATGCAGAACTGAAACAGCCTGAAATAGGGGGTTAGAGAAGTGCCCATAAAGGTGGGGAGGGTGGAATTACAGAACCAGGGGGTCCTTGTAGTAGCAGAAGCCAGTAATGCAAATGATCCTTATATCATACTTGGTACAAATGTTGTTAGCAATTGCATGGAGGAAGTTTTGTCTTTGCTTCAACAGATTGCAGATATGTCTGCAGTATCACGCCATTCTTCAATGGTTCATAGTGGTGATACTTGTACACTGCGATTTAAAGGAATAGAGAAAATATTTTATTATTTCAGGGGAACAGATATCAAACGTAAGCTGCTCAACCACAAATCGTTCTGGATATTTAAATTGGGTACGAGAACGCCCTAAGTAAAAGACAAGGTCTTATCTGGCAATATTAAACAATTGTGGTACAGTTTGAATATTTAATAAAAGTTTTGTTCTCTGTTCTAAGTTTCCTTCATATCATGTTTTTTAATGGATATATGTTATATATTGTTGTTCTGTGCGTATCCTTTCAAGGTGTGTGACTCACCGTGGGCCGGGTTCTCAGGTCTCAGGCGCTGGCTGTGGGTCACGGTTCGGGGCCTGAGGCTGCGGGCCTGGTAGTCAATAAAGGGGTGAAAGTAAAATAATAAAAAGGTGATAAAGTTAATAGTTCGTGACGCCACCTGTAGGGGTTCGGTGATGGCACCGGCACTGCTTGGGCCTCCGGGGTGATGGGCGGCAGCAAGGTGGGAACGCTCCCTACAGGACGAGCGGGGGTCCCGGGGCTGTAGAGCTGCAATGGTGGAATAGGGCAGCTGAGTCGTTTCTGTAAAGTAATGCAGGTAAAGCACAGTTCATGGAATAAGGCTCAGACACGTTGCTACTCTGAACGGGTATTTACTGGGATGTTCACGGCATACAAGGTAACACAGTTCTCAATGCCGGGTAACAGAGCCCTGCGATGAGTAGTGTCCCTCCGAAGCTCCACAGGTGTCCTTCTCTATCACTGTCTGTCCCTCTCTGGTCGCTGCTTTAGTATACCTTGCCAGGATACTGAGGATTCTCTGTTGGGACCCGAGCCGTTGGCCTCCGACTCACGTTAGGTCCCTGAACCTCAATGGTGGGTACCCCCTGGTATAGCTGCGGTGATGGTAGGTTGTGAGTTGTGCTCCTTTAAAGCCTTCAACCACTCCGGGTTCTGTGGTGCAGGGTTAAACCATCTGAACCACCTCGGAGCCGGTACTCCAGGTTCTGGACTGGGCAAGGGTATTGTCTTACCCGTTATGCTCTTGGCCCCTTTCTCTTCTGGGTCACCAGTGCTCGGTGCCCTCCCAGTTAGCCTTCTCAGTGCTCTTCTGCAACTTCTTCCACTCTGCTACGTCTGTTACTTTCACTTTGCCTTTCTGAGCTTCTCTCCTGTCATGACTGGACTTCTGCACTGTTCTGTTCTCACTTCCTGGTCTAACTCTTTTTCTGCTCTCCCACTCACTATATCACCTAGCTCTCCTCCCACCGGGACCTGTTACCCTAGTAACGGGTGTCTGATTGGTCCCTATCACTAGGTGTTGTGTGTGGTATTGGAGCTTCAGGATTCTCCTACTCTTCACTGGAATAGAGAATACGACACCTTCAGTCAGGGGTGTAATACCCTCCTGTGACGCACTCTTAGTGGGGCGCCACACTCCCCCTTGGGAAATTACTGTGGTTTAAGTTTAGCATGGTAATGTAATTATCTAACTTGTTTGTCATAGAAGACCAGAGAACTTAATTATGCTAATCGTTCATTGTCTATTACCCTGTGAATGTTGATTCTATGTACATGGCTCCAGCCACTATTGTTTAAGTGTCATTGATTGCAGACTCAATGTCTCATACTAACATTCCATTGTATCACTGCTAGGTGCTATATCAATCAGCATTTGGCTCTCCATGTCTGGATTACAATACTTCTAAAAGTATGTTAAATGAGGATTGAGGTCCAGCCAATAAAAAGACAGTATTTTTTCACCTATCGTGATGCTCCCAATATCCTGCAATGAGGGCTGAAGGTATATAAGGAGATGTGTTCATTAACCAGAGTTAGATTCAACAGCCTGAGTTGAACATTTGCATGCGACCAGAAGGTTTGTGCAGTGTTATAGTGACATCGTGTGGAAATGTAAGAGAATACATCCGTGCCTAAAATTCGACCTTATGAGTCTGCTAATACAGCCCAAAATAGGGCAAAATAGCGGTCTCAGGCGAGCGGTTATTGTAAGTTTTTTCTCCGTAGACCCCCCCAGAAAGGTAAAATCAGGTTCCAGTTCGCTCGAATCGGCGAGGGAACTTTCCCGGACCCCCGAAATGTTTTTTAGCCGTTTTCGGCCCTTTTTTTCCGCGTTTTCGAGCCCCCCGCGACCCGCGCCCCCAAATTTGTCCATTGAGTCCCATTATACTCGTATATAGAATCAGTAACCCCCCTAAACTGACCTTTGAGAGATGTTGGGAATTCCCCATAGACATTTTTTCATCCCGATCCTATTTTGCAACCCTTGTTCCTAACTTGCAGATTTTTGGGAACATCGCGCGAGGGCCTAAACAGGAGAAGGTAACCTTCTCTCGTGCCTATCGCGCAGAAGGTAGAATCCGGCTCCAGGTCAACCTCTACCAGGTTCTCTCTCCTGTGTCTTCAGATATCATAGGAGGGCTACTCTGCCTGCAGTCTGGTCGTCTCGGCTGTTGTTCTACAGCCTGGTATCACCGTCCCTCTCTTCCCTCACACTCCTGGGGTGCAGGCTTCGGACGTGCTTTCTCTCTGCGGCTCGCACTGGCTCTGTTCAGATTCTGCGCTCCTTACACCCACACTGGCAGGACGTGTGATCCAGTCTTTTCATCTCAGCCTACCTCGGCCTACTGAGTACTTTCTCCTCCCCCTTCACTATATCTACCTTCTGTCACCTGACTATGTGTGTGCCCACCCACTGCTCTAAACCCACCACCCCTCGCCTGCTTAGAGTTCCTAGGCTCCGGGTTGGGTGCTGCCCTCTACTGTACGTGGGTTGTGTGGGCTGTGAGGGTGTGGGTGTTCAACTGTCATTTCATACCTGCTTGGCTGCAGTTCCCTTTGTGGCCTCCTGACTGCAGGGGCGCCACATACACACTTGTCTCCACTCCGTACACCTCGTACACACTTGGCTCCACTCCATACACCTTGTACATACTCGTCTCTGCTTCATACACCTCGTACTCACTCGGCTCCGCTCCACACACCTCGTACACACTCGGCTCTGCTCCGTACACCTCGTACACACTCGGCTCCGCTCCGTACACCTCGTACACACTCGGCTCTGCTCCGTACATCTCGTACACACTTGTCTCTGCTCAGTACACCTCATACACACTCGGCTCCGCACACCTCGTACGCACTTGGCTCTGCTCCGTACACCTCGTACACACTCGGCTCCGCTCTGTACACCTCGTACACACTCGGCTCTGCTCCGTACACCTCGTACACACTCGGCTCCACTCTGTACACCTCGTACACACGCAGCTCTGCTCCGTACACCTCGTACACACTTGGCTCCGCTACGTACACCTCATAAACACACGGCTCTGCTCCGTACACCTCGTACACACACGGCTCCGCTCCATACACCTCATACACACTCGGCTCCACTCCGTACACCTCGTACACACTCGGCTCTGCTCTGTACACCTCGTACACACTCGGCTCTGCTCCGTACACCTCGTACACACACGGCTCCGCTCCGTACACCTCATACACAGGCTGCTCCACTCCGTACACCTCGTACACACTCGGCTCCACTCCGTACACCTCGTACACACTCGGCTCTGCTCTTTACACCTCGTACACACTCGGCTCTGCTCGTACACCTCGTACACACTCGGCTCTACTCCGTACACCTCGTACACACTCGGCTCCGCTCCGTACACCTCGTACACACTCGGCTCTGCTCCGTACACCTCATACACACTCGGCTCCTCTCCGTACACCTCGTACACACTCGGCTCCGCTCCGTACACCTCGTACACACTCTGCTCCGTACACCTCGTACACACACGGCTCCGCTCCGTACACCTCAAACACACGCTGCTCCGCTCCGTACACCTCGTACACACTCGGCTCCGCTCCGTACACCTCGTACACACTCGGCTCCGCTCCGTACACCTCGTACACACTCGGCTCCGCTCCGTACACATCGTACACACTCGGCTCTGCTCCGTACACCTCGTACACACTCGGCTCTGCTCTGTACACCTCGTACACACTCGGCTCTGCTCCGTACACCTCGTACACACTCGGCTCTGCTAAATCCACACTGTAAATCCCTCCTGACCCCACACATAAACTTCACCTTATCCAGCACCATGACAACTGAGGAGCTGATCATGTGACTCCTGACTCCTCCCCTCCATGTGACATCATCAGAGGTCCTATAAGCACAGAGCAGCCATATATCCGGTGTGCGGCTCTGCAGGATGAGGTACGTGGAGATTCCCCCGGTGTCACACACGGACTGGCGTGTGTCCGCATACACCACGTGACAATGGCGCACGGACCTACAGGTGTTCACCGCACTACACAACACACAGGGCCGGTTATAGACAAAGTGGGGCCCTAAATGCTGCTGTCGAGCCCCAGGCCCTAGGGTACTCAGGTATTAGGCTCGGAGGGGTTTTCACAGTGATGTCACGGGTGGCAGCGCCTCAGCCCGTGGCCTGGGTGACACTTCAGTAGGGGTTTATGTACAGGGGATAAGAGTTATAGTCACGTGACGCCACCTGTAGTACCTGGTGATGGGTCACCAGCGCTGCCACAGTCCTCCGGAGGGCGATGGTATCACAGCAATGATGGCAAAGCTTCCTGCAGGTGGAGCTGGTACCCAGGGGCAGCGTTCCTGTAAGCAAACAGGTTGAATTCTGCAGCACAAAGACTCGGTGGCAAAGTCACTGTCCCGGGTACTTTACTGTAAACAGTCAGCAGCATACAAGTCCACAGTTCAGCAACAGTTGTTAAAGAAACATGTAGCTCTACGGGTGGCTGCATGTGGATGCCAGGTGTTATGGTGGTACCCGTGGTGTACCTTAGTTGATGAACCCGTGTCCTATCTTCCCCACCTAGGATGAGTCTATACCCAATGTCTCCTTGAAGGTAGACTTGGGACTTCCCTCCCTCGTGAGGAAGCAGGCAAAATGCTCCGTCTAGCAGGGTGCCGCAGCCAGTGAAAAGACCGCAGCAGCCAGTTGAAGACTTCAGAGGTAGACTCTGGCCGTTTCCTCGGGTCCGGCGTTCCCTTGGTGGACTGGGGAATTCCCTGGAGTATGGTCGCTCCACGCTGGGGTTAACCCTTTCTCTCTTGGGCCCAGACTCACGTGTCAGGCATCCTCTCTCAGGATCCCCTTTCATCTTCCCTCAGGATCAGCCTGGAGCTGTCCTGTTAGACCTTACGCCTCGCTCCACACTCCTCCTCGACTCCTCTCCAACTCCAACTACTCTTCACTCTCCCAAGAGGTGCTAGATCCCTCACGGTAACCTCCCACCACTAGTCTAGTGTGGGAGTGCAGAAATGGGTCCCACCCACCAGACCAGCATCCACAGTGCATTACCCCACTGTGACGCCTAACCATGTGCGGCGCCACACTGCCATATTGCCCCATTACATTCAGACATTTAGGTTACATCTACATATACTGAGCTCAGACTGGGAAATGAGCGCCAGCTACAATATTATGTCCTTCGCTCTTGTCTCCGGACTCTTTACACAGAATGAGGAGACGGGTGGGCACAGAACCATCACACATCAATCTGCTACAGAATCATTAGCTTGTCATGTGCTTAGATTGTGCTGACGTTGCTGGATGCTGCTGTGTGTGTTTGGGTTTGCATTTCTTAAGTAGCTGCATGAGATGATGTTGGTACGGGTGTGAAGGTCTTGTGCTCAGCTGCTGGTTGATGTGAGAGTTGGGTGTGACTCACCTGGAATACCTTCCCACTAGCCTTTAAGTAGCCTCTCCTTCCACCAGATGTTGCTGCTGACAGGAGTTTAACTCTGTACCTGAAGCCATACTGTGCAGACCTGTGTGTTTGTGTTGCTGAAGACCTTTCTGTTGGAGTTGCTGTATCCTGTTTCTGTGGAGGGAGGTGTGTTATGAATTCATTGGCGCTTCCTCCGGTGGTTGTTGCTGGTGATGCAGCTGACTGTGTAGGCTTCACAGGTGATGATTGGCAATCTGGTTCTTGGAGCATATAATGTTTTGAAGTGGATCAATCCTTGCCAGTTGTCTTTGGTTCCTGGAGGAGCTCACATCTCTCTGGTTTCTTCTGCTCTGTGGAATTCTTTGCAAGCTAAGTGGATGTTTTTTTTATTTTTTATGTTACACTTTTGTGTGCTTAAGGTTCTGCTTATGTTTTGTCTTGTTCTGAGTTGTGGGTTTGCAATTTAGTCTGTATATTTGTTTATCTGCTCTCAGATAGGAAGTTTTCTACCTAGGCATTTTACCATTCACTATTATCTGCTATTTCCAGTTCTGCTGGCATTTGATTTATAGAAGACTGCAGATATAGAGGGCGTCGAGTCATAGTGACTCAGGGTAATTTTTGTACTATCTGCTGTTGGTGGTTTTTTTATAGTGTTTTATACTGACCGCAATAGTATTCTATCCTGTCTTTCCTATATAGCTAGTTTGGCCTCTTTTGCTAAACCTTTTACTCTGCCTGTGTTAGTTTTTCTTTCTCTGGTTTCCCAGTTAATATCTGTGGGGGCTTGTTATTCTTTTGGGTTTCTGCTCTGAGGCAAGATAGCTGTTCCTACATCCATCTTTAGGAGCAGTTAGTTCTCCGGCTGTGCAGAGGTGTCTAGGTCTGGTTAGTTACATCCCACGGCTACTTCTAGTTGCGGTGTGTAGTCAGGGATTGCGGTCAGTATAGTCACCAACGACTTCTGTGGAATGTGAATGTTACTCCTGAGTCATCGGTTCATAACAGAGGTGAGGGGGAAATAGCGCTGGGCTGGTGGAGGAATTAGGGAGAGGCTGGAGACCTGAACCTTCTCACCATCAGAGATCCTTCGGGGTCAGGGCCATTCAGGGTTTCCAGTCTAGGGTCAGATTAGTTTTCCCTGGTCACCCTGCCCGTAACTGCCATTTCCTCATCAGCATTCTCACAACACCGTAACATTATCAGCAGCTGTCTCAGACAGCGTTAGCTGATGCATTTTCTCGCCTGATGCAGACCATCCGTGAAGAGGTATCTGGTCTGCAAACTCAGGTAGTGCAACAGCTGCAGAAAGTTCTGCGTTACCTGGCGTTGGCTCATCTCAGTCCGTACCAGAACCCAAGATCTCTCTTCCAGATAGTTTTCTGGGGGAAGAGACAATTTTTTTGAATTCCGTGAATCCTGTAAGCTTTATTTCAGGCTCCGACCCTGTTCAGCTAGAAGTGAGGAACAGCAGGTGGGGATAATAGTTTCCCTTCTTATAAGTGACCCCCAGGCCTGGGCCTTTTTTTCTCCTGGCTGACTTATCATCGCTGTGGTCGGTGGACGGGTTTCTTGCTGCTCTGGCTCAGGTGTATGGTAAACGTAAGCTTTGTTGAGTCTAATCTCCGTAAACTCAAGCAGGGAACATGGGCAGTGGAGGAGTACTGCTTGGAGTTTCGGACATGGGCTAATGACATCCAGTGGAATGACCCAACCCTCAGGAGTCAATTTTGCTTGTGTTTGTCAGCTAGACTACAAGACAGTACAAAAACTACTAGAAAATAAGCAGCATCAAAAAACCTTACCATCAGTGCCAAAAACAGAAACCAAACGCACTTACAGGAAGCAGTCGGAGCCCAAATGTGAAGCAAGCCCAGGTGCAGGCTGATAAATCACCTCAACCAACAAGGTGTGGGACGCGACTTGCAATGCATACAATGGGCCTGTCTGAAATCCACCCAACCGCTCCGCTGACACTCTGCATCATATGTATCAGTGTGAATGGTGTTCTATGCAGGCCCATTGTATGCATGGCACGTCGCCTCCCACACCTTGTTGGTTGAGGCGATTTATCAGCCTGCACCTGGGCTTGCTTCACATTTGGGCTCTGAATGCATCCTGTAAGTGCGTTTGGTTTCTGTTTTTGGCACTGATGGTTAGACTACAAGACACCCTGGTTCAGTAGACTGCACTTGAGTCATTGGAGGCTGCGATGTCCCTAGCCATACGGGTTGACAGACGCCTGAGGGACAGACTGAGACCTACTTTGTCTCCTGTTCCTATCCCTGCTGAGGAGACCTTACCTGATGAACCCATACAGTTGGGGGCAGTATGTTCTCGTGTTAAACTTCCTGTGGCTATTGTTTAAGTGAGCGGAACATATTTTTTCTGTGTAAAATCTGACCATTTTATTAAGGTTTGTCCACTTCGCTCCAAGACAACCTCGCAGTCTCAAAAGCATCCTACCTCGGGTCATTCGGAAGGAGAAGACCAGAGGGTTTATATTTCCTTCCTCGCTAAGTCTCCATTCACACTGTCTATTAAGGTGGTGGTGGATGGTAAATTTGAAACTGTACCAGTTCTAGGGTCAGACTAGTGTTCCCTGGTCACCCTGCTCATAACTGCCATTTCCTCATCAGCATTCTTACAACACCGTGACACAGCTCTTCTGCAGTTTGCTCCGGGTGATGTGCTCTCGAGAACAAGGATTTCTGTTCCACCATAAACATCCAATCCCATGATGATGAGCAGCATTGTGTTTGTTTGTTGGGCGATTGGCGACATGTTTACACCTATGAACTCTCATCTGCGCTGCTGGGATTTAGAAATGTAAATGCTCCATGTACACAGTATGTGACACAAATATTGCATGTTATACACACATCGCACACTCGCATATATTCACCCAACACACACACATGTATACACACATAGAAAACACATGTATGCAGATCATATACATATATACTGTATGTATATTGTGGTGCAGTGAAGGGTCTAGTGCTGGATGGTAGGTATATTGCCAGCATGGTACAACCTGGCCTGGCCTGGCCAGAGAGCTGCCATCCGGTTTTATCTCTGCCGTGGAATCCGGGAGAATTCGGATTATTCTCACCGGACACAAAAACGTTGCTTGCAGCCTTTTTGTGTCCGGGGAGAAAAATCACCCAAAAAGCCGGATCCCGGATTGTCCCGGATTCTCCCGTATCCGGGGCAATCCGGTTCTCCCTAAAATGGGAGCTTATTCGGCCAACAGGGCAACAGCTCCAGGGCTAGCGGCTTGGCTAGCAGCCTGCAACTTTACATCCTGCATGATGCAGGGTCCCAGCAGTGGCATTTCTTACAACAGGTCAGCGACTCAACAACAGGCCTTTCTTAGTGCTGTCATTTTTAATCATAGGCCTTTTCAAAAGCCTTCCACTCCAGCAACATCTCCATCCACACTCCCCGGGATGGACATGGCCGTTCCACGATGTAGGCTGCTCCCAGCCAGTCTCTGGAGGTCACGAGGGCTACTCCTTTAGGGGTATACCCCACCACCACCTCCCCCCCAGTACATTTAAATAGCACTGGTGACCGGTGACCCCTTCAGCTATGAACTCGTAACCCCTACTATGGAAGAAGTCCACCACCTGGCCCCGGCTACATTGCTTCTCTAGGCTGGCCCATTCAGGCCCCTCCAGCCACTCTTGAGCAAGGGGACTTTGACATCCTAATTTCTTAAAAAATGACATGGCCCAGCATTGTTCAGACCTATAAGGAAACTTGCTGGAGAGGGTAGAGGGACCCACAGTGCATTCTCCCAGTCGAAGGCCTCTGGCAGGGGTGCTATGGAAGGCAGGGAAACAGGAGCTTCTGACACTACTACCTCCTTGTACTCCTCCTCTATTTGCTGATCTATCAGCTACAGGTTTACAAAGGCCTGGCATGCTGCAGGATCCTGCCTCTGACCTGTGGATATCTGGCTAGTCCTGTGTTGAGACTCCTAAACGAGGCTTCACAGACACTATTTACATATTCCACAGGTCCCAGCTGGCATACGGAACGGATTACCTCCTGAGTTTCGTTCTGGTGTGGCATGTGGCACATGCACTGGATCCTGACCTCGCTGCAAATTAGGCCCAATGCTTGGTGTCCGGTCGATCTCCAGTTCACATATGTGGGCATCTCCTTTATAGGCTGCTCCAGTGGCATTGAGGCACCTTCGGCCTCTGGGGTGGTAAGGAATATCAGCTCCAGAGCTGGCATGTTGGGGTGGATCTAACAGGTCTCCAAAATGCTTACTGCTGTCATATAGTACATGATGTGACTGCATAGTACAACAATCACAAGATGGTGATGCATCTTTCCTTTACCTAGGGTCCCACCTCTTCCAGCGCCAGGACCCAATCGCTTAGGGGATATTATTGTTTGCCTGATCTTGTTGCCTAGAGACTCATTAATCCCTCCATGGGTTTGGGCTGGAGAAGGCATCTGAGTTACACATTACTATGCCACAGGGAAGAATTGGGCTTGTGGTTGGGGCCATTAAAGTCTGACATATTTGGAGGAGAATTAAGAAACATAAAATACTTTTTTCAGCTCACCAATTCATATGGAATGTTGAATAAGGCTAGTGAGCAATGCACAGACAGGTCCAAGGGCTTGTTCTTAGGTGAAGGATGAAGTAACGTAGCAGGAAAACAAGGAATTTTCCCCAAAAAATAAAGTTACTATATTTATTTGAATTGCTAGCAGATAAGTGAAGAAGAAGTGGCCTTGCATGCTGCTGACTCTCTGTAATAATAAGGGTTTTCTTTAAATAAACTAAATAAAAAAACAATTAAAAGCTCTATTAAAGGGATGGTTAATGGAGATTTCAAGGTTCCTGGAGTTCACAGCTGCTGGCACTCTTCAGTCTGCAGGTGTCCCAACTCCTGAAAACTCGATTCAAAACTCGAAATATTTAAAGCTCCCGTAAATTCACCATGTTGAAAGAAACTGGTAGACCCGATGGATGTGAACTCAACTAAACCTATAGGTAGGGCTGGGCGATTTTGGAAAAAATCAAAATCTCGATTTTATTTAAACCTATGGACGATTTTCGATTTAAATCTCGATTTTTTTTTTTTCTATTTTTTTTTTGCTTTTCTTTGATGAATAAAGAGGGGGCCCCCGTGACAGAGGAGAGGAGGGTAACTGAGGGAAGCGTCCTGCTTCCCTTGGGTGTTCCCGCCCTCCTCTTGTCTGCAGCCCAGGCTCTAACACTAGCCCTAACCCCAGCCCTAACCCTAACCATAGCCCTAACCATAGCCCTAACCCTAGCCCTAACCCTAGCCCTAAACCCTAACCCTAGCCCCTAACCCTAGCCCTAACCCTAGCCCTAACCATAGCCCTAACCATAGCCCTAACCATAGCCCTAACCATAGCCCTAACCCTAACACTAGCCCTAACCCCAGCCCAGTGGCGTAGCTAGCCTGCTCTGGGCCGGGGGCGAAATCTTCACCCAGGGCCCCCATATGAAGAGAAGGGGGGGGGGGGAGGAAGGGGTGCTGTGAGAGAATTCTCGTGCCACCCCAAGTGGCGTAGCAAGTGTTTGTGGCGCCCTGGGCGATGGAAAAATTTGCCGCAGCTGCCGCCACTAAGAATTGGGCCAAATGGCCACTCTCCTCCTGAACTCTCCATCCTTCTGCACTCCCCATCCTCCATCTTCCTGCACTCCCCATCCTCCTGCACTCCCCATCCTCCTGCACTCCCCATCCTCCTGCACCCTCCATCCTCCTGCACCCTCCATCCTCCTGCACCCTCCATCCTCCTGCACTCACCATCCACCTGTGCTCCCCATCCACCTGCGCGCTCCATCCTTCTGTGTGCTCCATCCTCCTGCGCTCTTCATCCTCTTGCGCTCTCTGTCCTCCTGCCATCCTTCTGTGTGCTCCATCCTCCTGCGCTCTTCATCCTCTTGCGCTCTCTGTCCTCCTGCGCTCTCTATCCTCCATCCTCCTGCACGCTGCATCCTTCTGCGCTCTCCATCCTCCTGCACTCCCCATCCACCATCCTGCAGCACCCTCCATCCTCCTGCACGCTCCATCCACCTGCACTCTCCATCCTCTCTTGCATTCCCTGTCCTCCGTCCTCCTGCACTCCCCATCCTCCTGCAGTCCCCATCCTCCTTCGCTCTCCATCCTCCTGCGCTCTCCATCCTCCGTCCCCCTGCGCTCTCCATCCTCCGTCCCCCTGCGCTCTCCATCCTCCGTCCCCCTGCACTCTCCATCCTCCGTCCCCCTGCGCTCTCCATCCTCTGTCCCCCTGCGCTCTCCATCCTCCGTCCCCTGCAGATCCCATCCTCCGTCCCCCTGCGCTCTCCATCCTCCATCCCCCTGCAGATCCCATCCTCCGTCCCCCTGCAGATCTCATCCTCCGTCCCCCTGCAGATCCCATCCTCCGTCCCCCTGCAGATCCCATCCTCCGTCCCCCTGCAGATCCCATCCTCCATCCCCCTGCAGATCCCATCTCCGTCTCCCTGCAGATTCCATCCTGTCCTCCTGCAGATCCCATCCTCCAGCTTCCCTGTATCCTTCATCACCCTTGCACACACCCTCAGCACCCCTCTCACACACCTCTTGTTAAAGGTGCGGGGGGGCTGTTGCAGACTCACCTCCTCCCTCCTCTCCGGCCGGCACGGCGGCCAGCTGGCAGCACGGGGCACGGGGGCCCCCCAGGGGGCGCGGGCCCCCCCAGGGGGCGGACAATGGGCCCCTGATGTCGGGGGGGGCCCGGGGCGCTCGCCCCCCTGCCCCCCCTGCTAGCTTTTGCTACTGCCCCAGCCCTAACCCTAACACTAGCCCTAACCCCAGCCCTAACCCTAGCACTACCCCTAACCATAGCCCTAGCACTAGCCCTAACCCTAGCCCTAGGAGAAGGGGGCGGCGCCATATCCATGTCCGGGGGCAAGGGGCAGGTAAGACCTGCACTGGGCTCTGACAGCGACCTCACCAGTGGCTGGTTTGCACTAATCGCTCCCCCCCCCGGAACTCGGCCGCGGCTGGTGTAGCAGGAGCGGGGGGGCACTAATCGCTCCCCCCGGAACTCGGCCGTGGCTGGTGTAGCAGGGGCAGGGGGGCACTAATCGCTCCCTCCGGAACTTGGCCGCGGCTGGTGTAGCAGGGGCGGCACTAATCGCTCCCCCTCCGGAACTCGGCCGCGGCTGGTGTAGCAGGGGCTGGGCTCTGACAGCACCCCCTCCCCTTGGCCTCACAGTGAGCAGCGGCAGTGGCCGCGGTTATACCACTAGGAAGCCACTACTAGCCGCCCGCATCTCCTAAACAGCGCTCCGGCGGCCATTTTAAATCGAATTACACAATTGTTGGCAAAACCACAATCGTGGCCACAGCAGGGGGCGAATTAATCGAATTAATTCGATTAATCGCCCAGCCCTACCTATAGGTTAGCAGAGTTCTCAGCCACCGAGTCTTCTAGCGAGTGTTTTGGATCCAAACCTTCAAGAAAAGTTCTCGGGTCATTTTAAAGTTTTAAACTTTTTCCCGAACAAAGCCCAGATCCACTATTTTTTTAATAACATTTTTGGGTTACCGATCATGAAACTAATCTTTAATGATTGTAATGAATTTGAAATTGGCAAACCTTGTTCGGAAAAATTCTCACGGTAGTGCTTGCTGATCACTAATTCTGAGTATAAGATTGAAATCACAGAGGAATCTCAGGGTAAACATTTTACTGCTTTCTGCAAAGAGATGAATTTGGATAACCTCAGAGAACAGGTTACAAGGGAAATGCTAAGAAGCGCAAGTGTGGATCAGATCAGAAACACTTATTTCCTAAGCTGGAAAACATGATCTGTGGGTGGGTTGCTGACTGAAGCGCAAAGGTTTCGGTTTTATTCATGACTGATATATATATTCAATATATAGAGAGTTTTCTTGTTCCAAGAATAAATGTACATAGTAACATAGTTTTTAAGGTTGACGGAAGACTTTAAGTCCATCTAGTTCAACCCATAGCCTAACATGTTGATCCAGAGGAAGGCAAAAAAAAACATGTGGCAACACATTGTACAGGAGGGGAAGATAGTGTAAATAGTAACCTGGGCACAAGTAATAAAATTGGGGGTGGCATGGGGGGTGGGGTTAGAAAAGTCAATATAGTAGGAAGGAATAGAGGTAAAGAGAGATGCATAAAGTGCATGTATACTAATGCCAGAAGCCTCACCAACAAAATGGAGGAATTAGAATTGATTTTGTTGGAAAATAATTATGACATGGTGGGGATATCGGAGACTTGGCTGGATGAGAGCCATGACTGGGCTGTTAATTTACAGGGCTATAGTCTGTTCAGAAATGACCGTACAAATAAGCGAGGGGGAGGTGTATGTTTATACGTAAAATCATCCTTAAAACCCATCCTGCGTGATAATATAGGTGAATCTAATGGAAATGTAGAGTCTCTGTGGGTGGAGATAAGGGGAGGGGGAAAAATAATAAATTACTGATAGGGGTTTGTTATAAGTCCCCAACAATAATGGAAGTGGAGGAGAATATCCTCATAAAGCAAATGGATGAAGCAGCGACTCAGGGAGAAGTCATTATTATGGGGGACTTCAACTACCCTGAAATACATTGGGGAACAGAAACCTGCAGTTCTAGCAAAGGTAATAAGTTTTTGACAACTATGAGAGACAATTACTATTCACAGCTGTTCAGGACCCAACAAGAAGGGGGGCACTGCTGGACCTAATATGAACCAACAGGCCAGACCGCATATCAAAAATAGGGGTTGGAGGTCACTTGGGTAATAGTAATCATAAAATAATAAGTTTACAAGTATCCTTTACTAAGATGTGTAGTAGAGGGGCTACAAGGACACTAAACTTCAGGAAGGCAAATTTCCAACAGGTGAGAGATGATCTTAGTGCAATAAACTGGGACGATATCCTGAGACATAAAAGTACACAAAGCAAGTGGGAGACGTTTATTAGCATCCTGAATAGGGCCTGTGCACAATATATACCCTATGGGAATAAGCATGCTAGAAATAGGAGGAAACCACTATGGCTAAATAAGGCTGTAAGGGGCACAATAAGTGACAAAAAGAAAGCATTTAGGAAATTAAAGCAAGTAGGTAGTGATGAGGCATTAAATAAATACAGAAAATTAAATAACATTTGTAAAAAGCAAATCAAGGCAGCAAAGATTGAGACAGAGAGACTCATTGCCAGAGAAAGTAAAAATAATCCCAAAATATGTTTTAACTACATAAATAGTAAGAAACTAAAAAATGATTGTGTTGGCCCTTTAAAAATAGTCTAGGTGAAATGGTGGATGAGGATGAGGAAAAAGCCAATATGCTAAATGACTTTTTTTCAACAGTATTTACACAAGAAAATCCCATGACAGACAATATGATCAGTGATAACAAAAACTGTCAATTAAATGTCACCTGCTTAACCCAGCAGGAAGTACGGCATCGTCTTAAAATCACTAAAATTGACAAATCCCCGGGCCCGGATGGGATACTGTCATAGATAGACCATTATTTTTAATCTTTAAAGATTCCATAATAACAAGGTCTGTACCACAGGACTGGCGTATAGCAAATGTGGTGCCAATATTCAAAAAGGGAACAAAAACTGAACTTGGAAATTATAGGCCAGTAAGCTTAACCTCTACTGTGGGTAAAATCCTAGAGGGTTTTCTAAGAGGTGCTATACTGGAGTATCTGAAGAAAAATAACCTCATGACCTAATATCAACATGGTTTTACGAGGGACTGTTCCTGTCAAACTAATCTGATAAGCTTCTATAAAGAAGTAAGTTCTGGACTGGACCAAAGAAATGCAGTGGACGTGGTGTATATGGACTTTTCAAAAGCTTTTGATGTGGTGCCACACAAAAGGTTGATACATAAAATGAGAGCAATGGGGATAGGGGAAAATATGTGGGTTAAAAACTGGCTTAGCGATAGGAAACAAAGGTGGTCATTAATGGAACACACTCAGAATGGGTCACAGTTAACAGAGGGGTACCACAGGGGTCAGTGTTGGGCCCGCTTCTTTTTAATATTAATGACCTTGTAGGGGGCATACAGATTAGAATCTCAATATTTGCAGATGACACTAAACTCTGCAGGGTAATCAATACAGAGGAGGACAATTTTATATTACAGGAGGATTTATGTAAACTAGAAGCTTGGGCTGATTAATGGCAAATGAGCTTTAATGGGGATAAATGTAAGGTCATGCACTTGGGCAGAGGAAACAAAAGGTATAATTATGTACCGTATTTTTCGGATTATAAGACCTAGATGTATAAATTACCCTCACCCTAGATATATAAAATAGTTTGAGGTTTTACTGGATTTGTGAAAAATGTTGTAACTTTATACAAATTTGCAGTAGGTGAATCAGCCAAAAACATCTGGAAACCCCAAAGCGCAGCTTCAATGGGGAACAAAAAAATCACAAACAAAAACAAGTGAACACTTATAAAATAGTCACGTGTCATACATGTTAGCATTGTTTCTGTGGCCAGTGATTGGATATGAAGTCTTCAGAAATTGTATTACTAGACGGGATTCTTTATGATGTTACATCGGATCATCTCGTCCCCATCCAGGTCTCTACAATATCGGATCCTCTCAGATCTTCTATAGAAGAGAATTCTCCTGATTGACCATCAAGGATGGATCTGGACAGGGACAAGATGGCGGAGAGGATCTTCCACCTCACCTAGAGATCCTCTTCCTTGTTACTGGAGAGGTGAGAGATTGTGATGACAATGTCACATGACATCATTCTTATCTATGGACAGAATAACAGATGACAGAACTGGAGAGGTGAGGACTCTGGAAATGTCTGGAGACTGGAGATTTATTAATGTGTCTCTCCATAACCAGGATTACACAGTAGTGAAGAGCTCTAGTGATCTGTGCTGTCAGGACCCTGTGTCTGAGGGAAGAGCCCTGAGCCCAATCACGGGGCCTCCACCTCACCCCTGATACATGAGGACATCAATGACCAGAAGATCCTACAACTCACCTACAAGATGATTGAGCTGCTGACTGGAGAGGTGACACTGCTGGGAATGCTGCTGCTGCTGGGACATTATACAGTAACGCTATGAAGGGATCGGGGAAAGATGACAATGGTATCATTGTATGTGTCAGGTTCCTATAAGGTGTCAGGACGTCACCGTCTATTTCTCCATGGAGGAGTGGGAGTATTTAGAAGGACACAGAGATCTGTACAAGGACATAGTCATGATGGAGGTTCCCCGGCCGCCCTCACATCACCAGGTAATAGACAGGACTAAATACACATGGCCTATAATGATATGTATGTAAAGAATGAATTCAGTCCTGTATGTGTCTCCTCCAGGTCTATCCAGTAAGAGGACAACACCAGAGAGATGTCCCCGTCCTCTTCTCCCACAGGACTGTAAACAAGAAGATCCCGATGTTCCTCCGGATCATCAGGTAGATGGAGAGAAGATGTGATGAGATCTCCCTATGATGTGTAGACGGCTGTGAAGGTCTTGTGCTCAGTCTTGTTTTATCCTCCAGTATTCTATGTTTTATACTTGTGTAATGAGAACGGTGGAGATGGCAGATTACAGCTGATCATAGATGGGACTTCTCCATCTGTCTGTGACTTTTACAATCTTTGTTTCAGGGTGAATATCTGACCCATATTAATACTACAGAGACATATGTGAGGGGTGATGATAATCTGCCCCATATTAATACTACAGAGACATATGTGAGGGTGATGAAGATCTGCCCCATATTAATACTACAGAGACATATGTGAGGGGTGATGAAGATCTGCCCCATATTAATACTACAGAGACATATGTGAGGGGTGATAATGATCTGCCCCATATTAATACTACAGAGACATATGTGAGGGGTGATGATGATCTGCCCCATATTAATACTACAGAGACATATGTGAGGGGTGATGATGATCTGCCCCATATTAATACTACAGAGACATATGTGAGGGGTGATGATGATCTGCCCCATATTAATACTACAGAGACATATGTGAGGGGTGATGATGATCTGCCCATATTAATACTACAGAGACATATGTGAGGGGTGATGATGATCTGACCAATTATATACAGAGAATATGTGAGGGTGATGATGATCTGCCCCATATTAATACTAAAGAGACATATGTGAGGGGTGATGATGGTCTGCCCCATATTAATACTACAGAGACATATGTGAGGGGTGATGATGATCTGCCCCATATTAATACTACAGAGACATATGTGAGGGGTGATGATGATCTGCCCCATATTAATACTACAGAGACATATGTGAGGGGTGATGATGATCTGCCCCATATTAATACTACAGAGACATATGTGAGGGGTGATGATGATCTGCCCCATATTAATACTACAGAGACATATGTGAGGGGTGATGATGATCTGCCCATATTAATACTACAGAGACATATGTGAGGGGTGATGATGATCTGCCCCATATTAATACTACAGAGACATATGTGAGGGGTGATGATGATCTGACCCATATTAATACTACAGAGACATATGTGAGGGGTGATGATGATCTGACCCATATTAATACTACAGAGACATATGTGAGGGGTGATGAGCGGAGTAAAGAGGAGATTCCTACAGATCACCGCCCAGGTGAGTAGTTGGCTTTATGTTTTACATATTCAGTATTTTGTAGGCCTCCTATTGAATTTGTACTTTGTTCTGTGTCCTCATGCACTTCTCACCAGTCCTTTAACCCCTTAGTGACCAAACCAAATCTTTCAACTCTTACTGGTGTGACTTTATGTGGCAATAACTCTAGAATGTTTCAACATATCCCAGAGATTTTGAGACTGCTATTTTGTGTCACATTATACTTTATAGGAATGTTAAGTTTAGGTTGATATGTTTTGTATTTAATTAGAAAGATATCAGAAATTTGACATGTAAAAAAATTAGCAATTTTCAAACTTCGTGTGTAGCAGAAAAGTGACTAAAATATAACCTTGAATAGATGTAGTCAGGGTGCACAGCCCTCTGCCATCAGCAAAATCAGTGAATTGACCAAATGTAAATATAATATACATTATAATATAGAGAATTATGTAAAATAAAAAGGATAAGAAGTAGAGAGTTACTAGACCTGTGGTACAGATATGACGTCCAAGCTTATGGAGGGAGGGGCTCCTTAGAAGAAACACGATTCAGAGCCATGCTTAGTTTCTGCTGTGCCCTTCATGGACTGAATAAACCAAAAATGCGGCATTTGTTTGTTTTGAACCCACATTACGCCCAATGCCCTCCCACCTGGTGACCTCATATGAGGGTGGTTCAGGGGATATGCTTAGACCTGCAGAAAATTATAGAACTCCAGTTTTCATCATAACTTTGCCTAAGGGGGTCACAGGCAAAGGATATTCATGTCATCTTCCCCCTCATGAATTTACCAGGTGAATGATAGGAAACACAACATAGGTGGTATTATCTGACGGAAATCCATTTGCTATGATTTCGGCCATCACCCAGCAAAGCAAAACTTAGTTTTACATTCGCCATTCCATAAGGATTCTAAAAATAGAATTTTTGCTAACTTTGATACTAACGCGGTGCAAAAAATCTTAGATTATAGTTTTTCGCCCAGAAAAAACATAGGATATTTGAATCTCTGCTTCCCTCCATGAGTCTTATCTCATTTAAAATGTCCCTTCTCTGCTTTCCTGAGTTTGACTCTGATCATATAAGGAATTTTAGCTCTTCTTCACTACCAAGGGAAGGGGTGCAGCTGCAATGTGTGTGTGTGTTTGTGTGTGTGGATTGATTCAAAGGAGAGAGCTGAGTGCCAGCTTTTAGACAATGGTAATCATATTACTATATGTCCAGATATATATTATACAGATATATATTAAAAAGGCACAGGATAGTCCTAATACATACAGAAAGCTGCTTAGGGAAAACTTGTCAATTCATTACAAGAAAGTTGCTCCCAAGCAGCCACTAGGTCAGGGGTCTCAAACTCCATTTCACATAAAGACTGGCATCACCTACATGTAAAGGTGCAAGCAAAAAACGTATATACTAAGGAAAAGAGATTTGCTGCAACACTAAACATTAAATAGATATGAATGAGCTAAATGGCTATCAAATGAATAGCAGGACTGTGTGTACAACTAAGACCATGTGTATATGGCAAAGGGACCCAGTAAATACTGTATTGGAAAAAAAGAAAATTGGTGCCACTACGAAGAGCCCGGTAACCGCGACAAGGTGCTCCCATCTTACCGGGTCCTAACACTGTCACTATATGCGGTATACTGTTTGCTGGAATGGGTTTATATGCAAGTGAATGCAATTAAAAGCTGGTTGGAATGGTATTTCTCTGGACCTAGGCTACAGCAAGATAGAAGAGTAGGGGAGGCTACAGGAGGGTGGGGGAAGGGGGGACAGTCAAAAATAAGTCATAATAAATTTCAAATAAAGACTGGCACCACCTACCATATACACATTTGCCATATACACATTGCCTTGGTTGTACACACAGCCCTGCCATTCTTTTGATAGCCATTTAGCTTATTCATATCCATTTAAAGTTTAGTGTTGCAGCAAATCTCTTTTCTTAGGGGTCTCAAACTCGGCTGGGTTGTTGGGCCGCACATAGTAAAAAATTTATATCAGGGGGTCGCATTGCTTGTGGCACTAAGTGACATTTTAGTAATACCAGCATTTTTTGCTCAATTTAGTAATGTCCAAATCCTGATTTTCTTCTTTTTGTAATGTCCCCATCCTGCTCCCCTTCTTGTAGTAATGTCCCCATCCTGCTCCCCTTCTTGTAGAAATGCCCCC
Organism: Allobates femoralis; assembly: GCA_033576535.1. Taxonomy (NCBI): domain Eukaryota; kingdom Metazoa; phylum Chordata; class Amphibia; order Anura; family Aromobatidae; genus Allobates; species Allobates femoralis. Next base: position 496,794,740 of record JARQOC010000006.1, read on the forward strand.
ATCCTGGTCTTCATCATGTAGTAATGTCCCCATCCTGGTCCCCATCCTGGTCCTCATCATGTAGTAATGTCCCCATCTTGTAGTAATGTCCCCATCTTGTAGTAATGTCCCCATCTTGTAGTAATGTCCCAGTCCTGGTCCTCATCATGTAGTAATGTCCCCATCCTCGTCCTCATCATGTAGTAATGTCCCCATTCTGGTCCCCATCTTGTAGTAGTGACCCCATCCTGGTCCTCATCATGTAGTAATGCCCCCATCCTGGTCCTCATCATGTAGTAATGCCCCCATCCTGGTCCTCATCATGTAGTAATGTCCCCATTCTGGTCCTCATCATGCAGTAATGTCCTCATCCTGGTCCTCATTGTAGTAATGTCCCCATCCTGGTTCCCTTCTTGTAGTAATACCCTCATCCTGGTCCTCATATTGTAGTAATGCCCCATCTTGATCCCCTTTTGTAGAAATGTCCCCTTTCCTGGTCCTCTTCTTGTAGTAATATTCCCCATCCTGGTCCCCATATTGTAGTAATGTCCCCATCCTGATCCCCATATAGTAGTAATGACCCCATCCTGGTCCCCATATTGATCCTCCTTTTGTAGTCATGTTCCCCATCCTGATCCCCTTTTGTAGCAATGTCCCCATACTGATCCCCCTTTTGTAGTAATTTCCCCCATCCTAATCCCCTTTTGTAGTGATATTCCCCATCCTGGACCCCTTTTTTAGTGATGACCCCCATACTGATCACCTTTTGTAGCGATGCCATCCATCCTGGCTCCTTTTTGTAGTGATGTCCCCCATCCTGACTCCCTTTTGTAGTGATGACCCTCATACTGATCCACTTTTGTAGTAATGTCCACATCCTGACCCCCTAGTGTAGTAATGTCCCCCATGCTGGTCCCCTTTTGTACTGATATCCTCAACCTGGTCTACCTTCTTTTTACACACACACACACACACATTCTCTCACACACTCACTCTCACACACGCTCACAGTCACAAACACCATCACTCTCACATATACACACATTCTCTCACACACTCACATTCTCTCACACTCACTCTCACATACGCACACATTCTCTCACACACTCATTCTCACATACACACTCACTGTCACACAGTCACATTCACATACACACATTCTCTCACTCTCACACACTCATTACCACATACACACTCACTCACACACTCTCTCTCACACACATTTCTCTCACACATTCTCACACACACTCTCACACCCTCACTGTCACACTTCCACTCACACACTTTCTCACATTCACACACACAATCATATACTCACTCTCACATGCACACATACATTCTCATACACTCCGACTCTAATTCTCAAACATTCTCACACACTGACACACTCTGTCACTCACATGCTCCCACACTCACTCTCATATACACACATTCTCTCACACACACTCACATTCTCACACACTCTCATACACTCACTCTCACATACATACTGTCACACACCCACTCACACACTATGACTCCCACGTACACACATTCTCTCTCACACACATTCTCACACACACTCTCACACACTTACAAACACTGACACTCACACATTCTCTCACAGATTAGTTTTCTAACCTTCAACATGCCGGTGGTACAGTGCATGGGAACAGGTTCCCTGCTTTGTCATGATTTCCGGCTGCAGGACTGACAAGCTCTGCCACTCCCCTGGGGGCCTCTCATTGGCTGGCGGCTTGAATTTATCTTGCTGAGCGGCAGAGCTTGTCAGTCCCGCGGCCGGAAGTCATAACAAAGTGGGGAACACGGCTCCCCCATGCACTGTACCCCTGGAATTTTGAAGTTGTTCACGGGCTGCACAGTGAAGCCCCAGGGGCCGCGTGTTTGAAACCACTGCACTAGGTGATCAAATAAGCATAACAAAAGGAATACAATACGAAAAAACAAAAGATGTGTTTCTCTCATCCAAAAGCAGACAGTGGTCCCTCTTGGTTAGTTAAAATCAAATAAATAAAAGAACACAAGAAAAATCAAACCATAATCCTAAGAAATGACAGTGGTCATTATCCATATAGAAATTCATGAAATGATTATGGTCCCGCTAGATTGTTAGGATCACTAGCCCTATAGATCCCTCAAATTGATACATATATTTCTCTGTTCCCAAATACTTCCACCCTTACAAGGGCAGTCCACATCTACCCCTTACTAAATACCACTGCTCTTTCCCTAAGTGTATCCCAACATGTTTCCTCTTATGTGATTCTTCAGGGGACTTAGTACACGGAGAGGTATACAGATACTGTGCTAATTAATGGAGAGATTCCTGTTCCTGCTGTCTGCTAAGGAGTGGAGTGTTAAATCCATGGGGGTTTTATAGCATAGTGACATCACACTCATGTGATTCATCAAAGATTTATTAGACCATAGAGCAGGAGCGGGGAACCTTTTTCCTACCGGGGGCCATTTGGAAATTTCTACCATCATTCGGGGGCCGCACAAAGTTCTCACACTGAAATTTTCCCTGCTATATTTGGTCAACCAATTAACTCGCCCCTAATTTGATGGCAATCCAGCTTCTCTTTGTTAGGGCTGTGATATTAGGTGATATTTATTTTGTAACTTCTAACAACTGCTTTTTCAGGTTTGCATAGATCTGGATTGCCGTCAACTCTTTGTGATAATACATTTTGTAAAACATATACATTACAAAGGAGATGCTGGGACTGCTGTATATACATCACATAGGGGACACTGGGCCTGCTGTATATACATCACATAGGGAACGCTAGGACTGCCGTATATACATCACATAGAGGACGCTAGGACTGGTGTATATATATCACATAGGGGACATTGGGACTGCTTTATATACATCATATAGGGGACACTGGGACGGATGTAAATACATTACATAACAGATGCTGGGACTGATGTACTATATATACATTACTATTGGAATACACGGACTGATTTATATACAATACAATACTATCACGCCTCAATAGGCGTGATCTTCATGATACATTCAAATGCGCGCCTCCCCATTCTCCTATTCCGGCCGGGCTTCAGTACGGGGCTTGAAGCTCTAATAGCGGCGCGGGTGTAAATACGTCACCCGGCGCCGGAAATTACGCGAATCGCGTCATATAGCCCCCACACAGCAGCGCCAGGCCGAGAGGAGAGCGGGGAGGCGCGCAGGGTGGCGCGCATTTGAATGTATCATGAAGATCACGCCTATTGAGGCGTGATAGTATGAAGAGGGGCAGCCTGGCTGAGTGACTATGAATACCATAGTCGCTCATTAACATCAGTAATGAGGTAGTTTTATAACGTTTAGATTCAGTTTCACTTGCTGCATTTAGGAGCTAAAAGGAGTGTAGGGTAAGTGTTACTATGCTCTAGGGACAGCTTTTAATAGCTTAGGAGGTGGTTTGGGGGTGACAGGATCCCTTTAAGTAAATTGCAGGCGTATGCCAGTATATTATATAGGAGTATGCCAGTATATTATATAGGGGTATGGCAGTATATATTAATATGTTTCTTCACTGAATATTTCATTATAAAAATGTGGTCACAAGAACTGAAACCTAAACCTGTAAAAAAGTGCATAGAAAGAGCACAAGATTTCAGCTTAATATCATAATTATTGGTCCTTGCATTGAAGTCAGTTTGCATTGCATTGAAGTTATACAGTTTGTATCCCTGTCTTCATAATCTAGTCATTGATTTTTAAAGCAGTTTTTTTCAAGGGCACAATTTATAAAAATATATATATTTTTTTTCTTGTCAGATGATTGTGTGTCAGAGGGAAAACTGATAATTACTGATTTTGAAGCAGCTGATGATGATATCACACCAGCTATATATGAAGATCAAGACGTTAATCCTGATATACATCCAGTCCTTCACAGTTTATATGCATCAGCTTTTCCTTATCACCTGGTTTTATCTTCTGATTCATTACAGACTGTTAAGCAAAATGAACATAACAAAATGGAGTCTGAACATCCAAAAGCTCGTAAAGAGGAGAAACCAATTTCATGTCAGAAATGTGGGAAATGTTTTACCATGAAATCAAGTCTCACTGTTCATCAGCGAACTCACACAGGGGAGAGGCCATTTGAATGTTCAGAATGTGGGAAATGTTTTACCTGCAAAGCAAAGCTTACTATACATCAGAGAATTCACACAGGAAAAAAGTCATTTTTATGTCCAGAATGTGGGAAATGTTTTTCCGAGAAAACAACTCTTACTGTACATCAGAGAATTCACACAGGGGAGAAGCCATTTTTATGTACAGAATGGTGGAAAATGTTATAGAACTAAATCACAGCTTACTCTACATCAGAGAATTCACACAGGGGAGAAGCCATTTTTATGTACAGAATGTGGAAAATGTTATAGAACTAGATCACACCTTACTCTACATCAGAGAGTTCATACAGGGGCGAAGCCTTTTTCATGTCCAGAATGTGGAAAAGGTTTTGCCCACAAATCAAATCTTATTGCACATCTGAGACTTCACACAGGTAATAATCCATTTTCATGTCCAGAATGTGGAAAAGGTTTTGGCCACAAATCAATGTTTACCGCACATCTGAGAATTCACACAGGGGAAAAGCCATTTTCATGTCCAGAATGTGGAAAAGGTTTTGCCAAAAAATCAAATCTTATTAGACATCTGATACTTCACACAGGTAACAATCCATTTTCGTGTCCAGAATGTGGAAAAGGTTTTGCCAACAAATCAAATCTTACCACACATCTGAGACTTCACACAGGTAATAATCTATTTTCATGTCCAGAATGTGGAAAAGGTTTATCCAAAAAATCAAATCTTATCGCACATCTGAGACTTCACACAGGTAACAATCCATTTTCATGTCCAGAATGTGGAAAAGGTTTTGCCAACAAATCAAGTCTTATTGCACATCTGAGACTTCACACAGGGGAGAAGCCATTTTCATGTCCAGAATGTGGGAAATGTTTTACCAAAAAATCAAGTCTTACTGAACATCAGAGAATCCACACAGGTAATAATCCATTTTCATGTCCAGAATGTGGAAAAGGTTTTGGCAGCAAATCAATGTTTACCGCACATCTGAGAATTCACACAGGGAAAAGCCATTTTCATGTCCAGAATGTGGAAAAGGTTTTGCCAAAAAATCAAATCTTATCACACATCTGAGACTTCACACAGGGGAGAAGCCATTTTCATGTTCAAAATGTGGAGATTGTTGTTCTTGTAAACCAACCCTAGTTATGAATCAAACGATACACACAGGGGAGAAGCCATTTTCAGATTGAGAATAAGAAAATGTTTCACAGAAAAATTCCATTTTCTGGTGCTTTTAATCTAAAGTCCCAGCTATTGATGAGCGAGTGTAATCGTTACTATTCGCTACTCGCGTGAATAGTACGGTTTTCGCGATACTCATTACTCGGCGAGTATTGCTGGTGCTTGTGAGTGATGTGACACATCGATAACAATGGGAGCTGGCACCTCAGTGGGAGCAGACTGAATGATAAGGTCTCCCTGGGGGGCACAGCAAGGTGTTTTATGCAGTAACAATGCAAAAAAAGGCCATCACCCTGTCCTGGAAATACTCGTTTTATAGCCAGGTGTGTGTGGGCGGAGCCAATCACTAATTGACTAACATTGGACTCGCTATTCAGACAATCATGTGAGTATTAAAAAGTACTTGTTACGAGTATAGTGATTACTATTATTACGCCACTCGCTCATCACTAGTCCCTGACCCTACTATTATACTTTCTCTCCAGCGTCTTCAACTTTTATTGGCGTCACTCCGGTCCCGCGATGACATCATGTGACTTTGTGAATTCACCTTTGAGCCAGCATTATTACGTTTTAACAAAGGATCAATCTTAATCTTATACCCATATAGCCAAGGCCGCTTACCATGAAATAGAATCAGAAACCTCTATATCACACACTGTTAACCTCTCCTTAGGTAACTTATCTCTACCCTATGTTCTCTATATGCATACTATAGGTGTCACAGTTATATGGATATATGTTCCAATGTGTCTTGGGGTACACAACCATTAATATGAACCAGTTGGTCTGGACTTCAAGGATGACAGTACCTTGAACCAGGGTGTTTTCTACTAGCAGGTAACAGGAAACACCCACTCACATACCTATTCAACACTTTTCACCTTTTTCTTTGTCCTTTCATGATGACCTTTCCTTTCCCGGAAGGGGGAGTCTTTTGGTTACGAAACCTATCACTAAGATCAGTTAAAACTTTATGATGTGTTCACACCCAATGTATATATACTGTATACAATGTAAACTTGTAAATATTCACTTGTATTATTCTGTTTAGCTTTTAGCGACTTTATGATCAAGGCCTCTAGCTGGCCGAAATATCGAACGTCTACTAAGTCGTTTCTGTTCAACTACTGACTGTATCTAAATAACATCACCTCACTTTAAAGCAAAGAAAACCTTGTACGCGTCCTCTATTATCAGAATATTTGGGATCCCAGGATCCGTTCACAAGGCACCGTGAAACCATTGTTGAGTGCTAGTCATCAATCTCTGGATCCAACATACATGTACAGCAGTAGGAGGAATTAAGTGTATGGAGCGGATTCACAGGTTAGGTGACAGCTGTGTATTACAGCCAGGACCTGCCTCCATCAATTGCAGGTAGAGTGGAGCTCATGGTAAATCCCACTGTCAAACTCTGGCAGCGGGATGTAACAAGTACTGGCACAGGGTCGCATCATTCTAAGCATCCATCGGCGCACTCGTGACGTGATCACAGGTTGCACATAACTTGCTGTCACAGCAGGGGTTCTGCTGAAGACCTCTGTGCGCATTATCAAAGTGCATCTTTATAACCTGCCTGTGGTCAGGCTTCAAAAGAGACAGTGGTGATGTGGCATGGTGATATATAGCTGAAACAATGAGACGATCTCAGCTTCACAGTAAAAAAAATATTAAAAAGTGTGAAAAAAAATTATAAAATATAAGTTCAAATCACCCCCCTTTTGCCCGATTAAACCCCTTTTGCCCAGAACCTGGTTTTTACCTTCATGACCCAGCTAATTTTTTCAGTTTTGACCAGTGTCACTTTATGAGGTTATAACTCTGGAACGCTTCAACGGAACCCAGTGATTCCGAGTATTTGTTCATGACAAATTGTACTTCCTGTTGGTGGTAAATGTATGACGATAGTTTTTGCATTTATTTGTGAAAATATCAGAAATTTGGAGAATGTTGGAAATTTCACAATTTTCACATTTTGAATTTTTATGCCCTTAAACCAGAGAGTTAGATCAGACAAAATATTTGATAAATAACATTTCTCACATGTCAATTTTACATCAGCACAATGTATTATTATAATTATTATTATTGTTATTCAGTTAGAAAGATGTAAAGTTTATCAGCAAAAAAAAAAAAAAATGTTTTCCACATTACATCTGAAGTGATATTCAGGGGCCTATGTGACAGAAAACACCCAAAAGTGAATCCATTCTAAAAACTGCACCACCCAGACTGCTCAAACCACATCCAAGAAGTTTAGTAAGGCTGGCTTCACACCACGGTGTGATCCGGTCCGGGGCTGTCCGGGATGACCCTGACAGCCCCGACCGGATCAGCACACAGAACTGGAGGGCCAAATGTGCCCTCCGGTCCTGTGTGCAGCCAGATGGCTGTAATTGCAGCCGCAGCTGCTGATTTTTCAAGACCGCGGCTAGCATGGAGCTAGCCGCGGTCCTGAAACAACAGCGGTGGACAGCCGCCGGAATCCGGTACCCGGATTCGCCCGGACCAGGGCAATCCGGCCCCAAAGGCTCCCATTTTAGGGAGCGTCGGATTGCTCCGGATCTGGGAGAATCCGGGATCCGGCAGATTGGGGAGATTTTTCTCCCCGGACACAAAAATGATGCAAGCATCATTTTTGTGTCCGGAGAGAATAATCCGAATTCTCCCGGATTCTACCGCAGTGATGAAACCAGATGGCAGAGAGCTGCCATCTGGCTCCATCCGGCACCATAGGCTACTATGGGGCCAAAAACTGGTCCGGGGCTGTCTGGTTTACACTGGAGAGCCCGAATCGGATCACACCATGGTGTGAAGCCAGCCTAACCCTCAGATGCTACACAGTAACTAAAGCAATGTGAATTGTTAGTTTAGCCCCAAAATTTGCATTTTCACAAGGATAACAAGAGAAAATGGACACCAAAATGTGTTGTGCAATGTCTCTTGAGTGCAAGGGTTCACAAGTGGAGGAGCACCATTTGACTTTTTAAATGGAAAACTGGCTGGAATTGTTATCAGATGCCATGTCACGTTTAGAGAGCCCCTGATGTGCCTAAACAGTAAGATCCCCCCATAAGTGACCCCATTGTGGAAATTCAACCCCTCAAGGAACTTATCTAGATGTGTGGTGAGCACATTGAATCCCCATATGCTTCACAGCTTGGCCGTGAAAATTTAAAAAAATTAGATTTTGTCCACAAAAATGTGCTTTGACCTCAATTTTTTTTTATTTTCACAACTGTAGCAGGAGAAAATGGACCCCAAACTTTGTTGTGCAATTTCTCAGGACTACATCAACACCTCATATGTGGTGTAAAACTACTGTTTGAATGCTTGGCAAGGAAGGAGCGCCATTTGACTTTTGAAAGTCAAGATTGGTTGGAATTATTAGCTGACACAATGCCATATTTGGAGAGCGCCTAATGTGCCTGAACAGTGGAACCCCCCCCCCACAAGTGACTCTATTTTGAAAGCTATACCCTCAAGGTACTTATCTAGATGTGTAGTGAGCACCTTGAACCCCCAAGTGCTTTACAGAATTTTAAAACATTGAGCCGCAAAAATAAAAAAAAATCACATTTTTCCCACAAAAATGTTCTTTTAGCTCCAAACTTAGTATTTTCACAAGGGTAATAGAAAAAATTGCACCATACAATTTGTTGTGCAACTTCTCCAGAGTACGATAATACCCTTATGTGGCAGACAACTACTCTTTGAATGAACAGGGAAGAGTCATGTCGCCATTGGACTCGGTGGCTGGTGTTCCTGCCCGGGCGGCTGGGAGGTGCCGGGTTCCTTCAGCTGATGGTGCCGGTGATAGCAGGGCCGCGTCATCATATGGACTTGCTCCTTTGACACCTGCCTCTGTTGCTGGACATCACAGTGTTTCTCCTATGTGTGATGCTGGCACCAGAAGAGAGGTTCCTGCAGAGGCATCTGGTATCAGAAGTAGGGTGGTTGGTACCAGTCATGCATCACCCTCTGGCCTGGTTCCAGGGGAGGTCCAGATGAGGTCATCAGGGTGTGAGCTCCAGCCTATGAGAGGAAACCATGCCATTCAAATACCTTAGAGCCTGTCCTGCAGGCCACCAGATATAGACTTGGTTTGCCCAGCGATCTAGTGTGTGTTTGTATTTTGACTCTGACCTTTTGCCTGAATTTTTGACTCTTCTATAGCCTGACGATTTTGTACCTTAGCTGCCCTCCCGGTTTTTGACTCTGAGCTTTGCCTGGATTATTGACCCTTCTACTGCCTGTTGATTTTGTACCTTTGCTGCCCTCCTAGTTTTGACCCTGACTCCTGACTACGCTTTCGGGTCCTATTTAATATTCCCTTCCTGGTGACCTTCCCGCTCCGGTCCGCTGGTCAACATAGGCAGCTACCTCCTGGGCTCCGCTGTAATTCCAGATCCCTGTAAAGGATCTCGAGGTTTCTCGGGCTGCTATCTTACCAGCAGCTCAGACTCATAGCGGATGGTCGTCACATTATATCTGGCCCAACCATTTTTATAAATATCAAAAATATATAAAAAAGCATTACCTTACCTCTTTTTTTTCCCCTCACACTGCTTTTTCCCTATATTTTTTTTTTATCTGAGCTGATTCTACCGTTAACAATCAAGGAATAGACCTGGCTCACTGGGTTTTAAGGTGCTCTTGAGAAAAAATAGTAGATAAAAAATAGTATCTCAGGCACACAACAAATGAAATGAGAAAATTTGCATCAATTCCTGATTTTATTATCTTGTCAGTAAAAGGAACGTTTCGGTTTAATAACACCTTCTTCAGCCAACTGACACTATATAATATAAACATAATAAACACATATGTATAAATGAAATGTCTGATGACAAAATTCAAAAGAATCATATTATAAGAAAAAGGGAGAGGAGGAGGGGGGGAATATCGTGCAAATATGAACGATGAAAATGACACATAAATATACATGACATACAAGGCATAAACCACACTGATGAAATTAAACTGAGGGATGACATGAATAGACCCACATATGATGGTTTGTTGCTACTAGAGAGATGTCGGATCCATTATGTGGAATACATTGCAGTTAGAAATATGCTGGTGATAGTCCATGTTTATCAGACAAAGATGTCTTATATAAATGTGAGTTCAGCCTCGTAATGAGAACCAATGGTAATAGGTTAAAGACACCTCTAATAATGAAAAGAGTACAAGAAAGTGATGGAGAAATATAGGATCACAGTATTAAGATACAGAGGTACTAAACCCTCATATACTAGAAGGTATTGAATCTAGCAGTTACCTACTACTCAGGAAAATGAGGACCAATCAGTGTATGTATGGTCAGAAGTATACCCCCGGTCAGTATGGACCTCGTGAAAGGGTCATATAGTCCTAAAATAGTAAAGGGTACACATGTCACTCATTAAGGAGAAGCACTAGCAAAGGATCCATAAGATCACATATCTGAAAATGATAATCAAAAAACATAACCTCAGCAAGGACCAAAGCAACCCACTGTGGTACTGCTGCCCTTATTTCAGAAGCAACTATAAGAAAGTAAAAGAAAAACAATAGTAAGGGATGAAATCCCAGTGTGGCCCCTTAGTTAACAGTTCTATATCAGACAATCTAGTAGTGCTGAATAATAGTGGTAAAATACCTTTAAGGTGATAGAAAGAGGAAAGAAAGGGGAAATGAGTAATTGGAACAGTCTCACCAGTGTGTGACGTTGCACCTCTCAGGTGCAGGTGCGTACCGTCCGGTCAGGGGAGTGCAGGTGGCGGTAATGCCGCCGCCTCAGTGTTTATATGGGAGAGGGGTGGGTGCAGTGCGGCTTCCTGTTTCCGCCATCTGGAACGCAGGAAGCCGCTCCGGAACGCAAGCCGCGCATGCGCGATAGCGCCGCGGTGTCTCCTATCCTCTATCAGCCTGTCAGACTTAAGCAATGGATCGTGGATAACCGCAGACTAAATCAGAAGATCTGCGGAGAGAAAGAGAAAAGGAAGGAATAGGAAAACGCATTAGTGGCATCAAATAATAAACCTGTTAAAGGGATAATTCTGCATTAGCATAGTCTACCAGAAAGGGGGCAAGATATAAAGTAATCAATGGTCTCATAGTAATACCCAAATGGGATGTATCCAATTCTTCTATAAGATACATCTATATGCATACAGCAGTACATAGAGCCCTAGGGAAGCACAAAGGTATATGATAACAAAAACAACATTAGCTAATCATCTTTGTGTTACATCTTAAGTTAGCTCTAAGAGTAAACGTTATCAGGTAAGGCAGACTTCAAAGCCCAGAAGAAAATAGAATTCATAAAACTACTCATGGCTTTCAATATTTAGGGTCATATTCTCTATTTAGACCTTGCGGGGACAGTGTCTGTAAGGTGTGTATCCAATATAGTTCTCTCTCTTTGAGTCTGGCTATACGGTCACCTCCCCGACGGCTGATGGGAACATGATCAATGACTTGAAATCTTAATTGTGCCACATTGTGATTGTGGGTCATAAAGTGATGTGGTAGTGGTAAGAGATTCTGACCACATCTAATGGTGGATTTGTGTTTACTTATCCGGTCTCGGATATGTTGGATAGTCTCTCCAACATATCCGAGACCACAGGGACATTTGATCAAGTACACCACATAACTGGAATTACAAGTAAAAAATTCCTTGATGGAATATCTTTTGCCAGTTCTTGGGTGGGTGAACATGTCGCCCTTGGTCATGTGCGAACATTGGAGGCAACCCAAACATGGAAAGTTGCCCCGTTTTGGTGTTGCTAAAAAGGTCTGCCTTGGGATTATTCTGAAAGAGCCTATGTCGGCCCTTATTAATTTATTCTTAAGATTAGGAGCTCTCTTGTAGCAGAAAAGTGGAGGTCTGCTAAACTCAGGGACAGTAGGATAGGATAGACCCAACAGAGGCCAATGTTTATTGATTATACTCTTAAAACATGTCGAAAATGGATGATAAGTATTGACACAAGTCACGTAAGGGCCTGTCCGTTTAGTGCGTGGAATAATGTCTGTGCGGGACATTGAAATGGATCTGGGATACCCTCTTTCTCTGAATTTTCTCTCCATCTAAGAATGTCTAACAGCTCGCTTTTCTGGATCTGAGACAATTCTTGATACCCTCATGTGTTGTGAGTGTGGGAGGGCCTCTTTCAAGGGTCGTGGATGACAACTGTCAAATCTAAGCAAGCTGTTCTTATCCGTAGGCTTAACATACAGGTCTGTTTCAACGTTGCCCGTTATGTCAACACAGACAAGGGTGCCTAAAAATTAACTTCCGTGGTCCTACATGTTTGGTAAAAGTCAATCCAGGAGTTCTACAGTTGATATACTCAAAAAAGGTATCGAAATTACTCAGTGGGCCTTTCCAAATAAAAAAAACATCGTCAATGTATCTTCTCCAGAGTTTCACGTGTGTCCTCGTCAAAATATGTGAATAAATATGTCTGTGCTCAAAATACGACATGAATATGTTGGCGTAAGGGGGTCCCACATTTGAACCCATGGCAGTCCCCTTCCGTTGCATGTAGAACTGGTCTTGAAACAGAAAATAATTCTGTCCAAGTATCAGTTCTAAGGACTCTAAACAGAATTCTTTGCCTGGAGGTGTCAGGTCACTATACTCATGAAGGAACCAGCCTACCGCCTCTAAACCCAGTGTGTGGTTTATACTGGTGTACAGACTGTTTACATCTAGAGTAACTAGCGAACAGTCTGAAGTTAATGTGCCGACATTTCTAAAGCAATCAAGGAAATCAGATGTATCTTTAAGATAAGCTGGGGTTTTCTGTACCAAAGGGGAGAGAATTTTCTCCAAAGTGATTGAAATCGGGGAAAGTAATGAATCAGTTGATGCGACTATAGGTCTGCCTGATGGATTCCTCAGATCTTTGTGGATCTTCGGGAGTGTGTAAAACACTGGGATTGTCGGATGGGGGTTCTTCAGGTAGCAGGCCAATTTGTCATCAATAATGCCTGTTTGTAGATGTCTCTGTATGTGAGAATCAATCAGTTTCGAAATTCTATGTGTTGGATCTTGTGATACTGCGGTATATGTATCTGTATCAGCGAGTTGCCTCTTGATCTCGTTCACATAGTATGTACGATCGAGGACCACTATCGCACCACCTTTGTCCGCTGGTTTTATGATAATATCCCCATTCTTTCTCAAACTCTCTATGGCTTGAGATTCAATGCAGCTAAGATTATGTCTGAGATGTAACTCTCCTTTTTTGATGTCCTTAATCATCTTATCAATGTCTGTTTTAACAAGTGCAATGTAAGTGTCAATCGGGTGATGTGTACGAGGTGGTTGAAAGTTACTTCTTGTCCTTATGTTGAGACTCTGTGTAGTAAAAGTCGTCAACTCAGTGGTAGGTATAGGGGAAAGAGAGTTGTCTGTCACATTGGTTTGTCCTGAGAAGTGTGCCTTAAGTCTAAGCGACCTAAAGAAATAGTTAATTTCCTTCTCTAGTGTAAAAGTGTCAAACCATGGTGTTGGACAGTAGGTCAGACCCTTCTGTAAAACCGTGTATTCTGCTGGTGAAAGCGTGTATTTAGAAATGTTAAAGACGAGGTCTGCCTTACCTGTGATCTCCTCGTCATCCCGTGCGGCCTGTTTTGGTCTCCTCTTCCCCCTCCTCGTCCTCTTCGGAAGCGTTGGCCTAAAAAAGGAGGAATTGGTGGTTGTTGTCCACCATACTCGCTCCCAGAGCTTGGTGATGAGGGGTAGGACGGGTAACCTCCATAATATGGTTGTCTCGGTGGATAGGACTCGCCACATTTCCATTTATAGACCTGTCCTTTCTTATAATCCTCCTCGTCCCTGGTGAATTTACTTTTCTTTCTAAGTTGTAGCTTCTTTCTGAACTCAGAATTGGAGTTAGTCACCTTCGTCTTCAGGTTATTCAATTCTGTTTGAGAAAATGTGGATGTCAATTGTTCTTCAATGGTCGAAATGTTCTCTGTTAATGACTCAATTTCTTTTTGTAGTCGGTCAATAGTTAAAGTTATGATGTCAAAGGAGCATTTATTTAAAATGCCCTCAAATGTCTCACAAAACTCCTGGTCGTCAAAAAATAAAGTTGGGCGGAGGGGAACCCTCAACCCTCTCGGGATACGTTTCACTTGAGAGTACTCCACCTAAGTGGCAATGTGAAGTTCAAGAGCAGTCTTTCTCTGAGCTCTTTTTCATACTCTTTAGCTCTGATCTCCTCAGTCGTGGTCGTCAGGAACTGTCGTGGTACCGTTGCTCGGGCAATGATTGCCGAAGTTTCGTCGTCATTGTATGAAAATAGAGACATGAAACAAACAAAATACCAGGAGCTCAGGAAAAAATAGTCAATAATCAAGGAGTAGACCTGGCTCACTGGAGTTTTAAGGTGCTCTTGAGAAAAAATAGTAGATAAAAAATAGTATCTCAGGCACACAACAAATGAAATGAGAAAATTTGCATCAATTCCTGATTTTATTATCTTGTCAGTAAAAGAAACGTTCCTTTTACTGACAAGATAATAAAATCAGGAATTGATGCAAATTTTCTCATTTCATTTGTTGTGTGCCTGATGCTACCGTTAACAACTTCCCTCAAGCACCTGTGTTCTGCTTCATTGCTCAGTCCTGTGGAAGATCACTCCTATACTAACATGCTGCACAAGCCACAATCTGGAGTCCTCTGGGAGAATGCTGGATGTCAGAAAACATCATTCTCTGCACCTGGGTGGCTCTGGCTCTGCCTGCCCAGATGCCCAGGTATTGCCCACTGATGCGGCCAAAGTCTTCTTACCTATTTCTTTATCCTACCTTAAGAAA
The DNA here is from genome assembly GCA_033576535.1 of Allobates femoralis. Lineage (NCBI taxonomy): Eukaryota > Metazoa > Chordata > Amphibia > Anura > Aromobatidae > Allobates > Allobates femoralis. Next base: position 496,809,846 of record JARQOC010000006.1, read on the forward strand.
TCTGTGTTTGGAGGCTTATGTTGATAGTGGCTCAGAAGGGAATTTTATAGATGTCTAGTTGAGCAGCTTACGTTTGATATCTGTTCCCCTAAAAGAATAAAATATTTTCTCTATTCCTTTGAATCGCAGTGTACAAGTATCACCACTATGAACCATTGAAAAAGGGCGTGATACTGCAGACATATCAATAAATGGATATATGTTATATATTGTTGTTCTGTGCATATCCTTTTCAGGTGTGTTTTTAATTATCTGCATCATGTGTGTAAGAATGAGGAGTGTATTTAAACACCATGTAGGGTGGCACCTCTGAGCTACGACTAAGACATTTATTGTCGAAACGCGTTGGTGAACACATTGGTTGTCCTTTGATGTGATGGCATTGAATTCATTAATAAATATTCAGAAGCATAAGACTTGAGTGCTGGAATCTTATATGTGAATTATTGGACCTGTCGTCCAGAGTGGAGTGAAGTTTGTCAATAAGGAAGTATCAATACTGGTGGGGTCATTACATGCTGAACGTTTATCATTTTTTCTAATCGATAATCTGTCATCTGCAGTAATCCTGGGTATGCTATGGTTGTACAAACATAATCCAGTCATAGTCTGGCACTTGGGTGATATCATGCGCTAGAGCCCAGAGTGTCAGGATAACTTTATGTCGCTATCAGTGAACTAAGTTAAGGTCATGCCTCCCTTTGTACCTTTTGCATTTAAAGATTTTGAAGATGTATTTTCTATTGTGGAATCAGAGAAATTACCCCCTCACAGAGAATATGATTTCCTCATAGAGTTAGTACCTGATTCTCGTCTCCCAAAGGGGAGAAATTTAATCTCTCTGGTCCGGAACGTCAATCCATGAAAGATTACATAGCAGATAGTCTGCGAAAAGGGTTTATTAGACTATCTACCTCACCAGTTGGGGCCAGGTTCTTTTTTGTGGAAAAGAAAGATGGTGGTCTCAGACCTTGCATTGATTACCATGAGTTAAACACCATCACCGTGAAAAACCAGTATCCGCTTCCACTCATCCCTGATCTTTATAATCAGCTGTTGGTAGCCCGTTGATTTACTAAACTTGACCTCCGAGGAGCATATAACCTTGTCCGTATAAGAAAAGGAGATGAGTGGAAGACCGCGTTTAACACACCCCTGGGACATTTTGAGTATTTAGTAATGCCGTTCGGGCTCAGCAACGCACCTGCAGTATTTCAGAATTTTGGGAACTATATTTGTAGAGACATCAGTGGTGTATATGTGGTTGTTTATTTGGATGACATTCTGACATGTTCTTCTGACCTTATGTCGCACATCCAACATGTCCGTACCGTACTCCAGAGTCTCAGAGAGCATTCTTTATTTGCCAAACTAGAGAAATGTGTCTTCATGACTGAGGAAATACAGTAAGTGATCTGGGGTATACTTTGTCAGCTAAAGGTTTCCGCATGAATCCTTCTAAAATTCAACCCATTAAGGAATGGGTACAACCCAGGTCTCTAAATGCACTGCAGCGATTTCTGGGTTTCTTGAACTATTACCGTAAATTAATTGTTTTTCCGAGATAGCCAAACCACTCATTTGACTCAGAATGGTGTGGATGTGGTTAATTGGAAGTCTGAAGCAATCCATGCGTTTTCTACATTAAAAGAATGTTTTACCTCTGACCCAATATTGGTTCAGTATGATCTGGACCGCCCCTTTATTGTAGAGGAGGATGCCTCTGACGTTGGAGTGGGAGCAGTGCTATCACAAGGCACTGTATCTCTCACTCAACTTCGTCCGTGTGCCTTCTTTTCCAGAAAGTTTTCCTCTACCAAGAAAAATTATGATATTGGTAATCGAGAATTGTTGGCAATCAAATGGGCCTTTGAGGAATGGCACCACTTCTTTGAAGGTGCCAAACATGAGATCACCGTATTACTGACCACAAGAACCTGACCTACTTGGAGTCAGCGAAAAGACTGAGTCCTAGACAGGCCAGGTGGGTTTTGTTCTTCTCCAGGCTTGATTGTGTTATCCCTTTCTGACCGGGTACTAAAAATGTAAGGCCCTTTCTCAAAGTTTTTGCCCCTCACAGGTTTGAGGACTCATTACCGACTCCAATTTTAGCCAAGGGGATAGTTATTTCGCCCGTTTTTTTGGATGTTCTGGAAGAGATCCGTAGATCCCCAGAACAGGCCCCTGAGACTACTCCTTCCCAAAAACTATTTGTCCTTGCCAAGTTCCCCCTGCAAGTTCTTAAGGAATCACATGATTCCGTCTTTGCAGGGCATCCTGGTATCAATAACACCATCAGACTTGTAACCAGGAATTTTTGGTGGCCAACTATAGTTAAAGACTGTAAGGAGTATGTATTGGCTTGTGAAATCTGTGCTCGCGCTAAGTCTCCCCATAACCATCCTGCCGGGTTGCTCCAGTCCTTGCCTACCCCTGAGGGTCCTTGGACTCATATCTCCATGGACTTTATACTGACCTACCACTCTCAGAAGAGAATATTTGTATCTGGGTAGTGGTATATAGATTCAGTAAGCAGTGTAATTTTGTTCCTCTGTCTGGATTACCTAATTCCAAGACCCTGAGCAAACTATTCGTTAATCATGTTGTACGATTGCATGGTGTTCCTGTGAATATTGTTTCTGACATGGGCACCCAGTTTGTTTCAAAATTTTGGAGGCCATTCTATAAAAGGATTAGAGTTGCAATGTCCTTTTCCTCTGCCTATCACCCTGAAACCAATGGTCAAACCGAGCGCACTAATCAATCCCTCGAGCAGTATCTTCGTTGTATGTCTCTAAGCATCAGTCTAATTGGGTGGAACACCTGTCGCTACCAGAGTTTGCCATGAATAATCAGTATCAGGAGTTCATCAAGACAACCCGTTTCTACTGTAATCATGGGCTACACCCACGCTTTGGTTCATTTTCTTCTAGAATTTCAGATGTCCGTGGGGTTAAAAGGTCTGTGGATCGGTTAAAGACCATAAATGAAGGAAAACTTGAAGGGGGCTCAGACTAGGCACGCTTCCTCTGCTAATAAAAAGCGCTTTAACGAGCTGGACCTGGGAGTTGGGGACAAAGTGTGGATTTCTACAAAGAATATAAAAGAGGACCTGTCACCAAACCAGGCATGGTGATCTAATTACAGCACTGGATGCAGGATGTCTGCTGCATCCAGGCAAAGGGTCCCCCAGCCCTTGAGTTCCCCTGTATCCTAAGTAAATACACTTAGAAAACTTACATCCTGCAGCCAGAAAGGAGGTGGCTAGATGCTGGAGCCGATGGGCAGATTCACAACCCCTGCATGTTTAATCTGCCCACCACTGCCTCCCTGATGCCAATCATTGTCTCCCTCTTCTGCAGCATAACCAAGTTTTTTTTTTTTTTCTACAAATGGCCGATTAGCCACGCTCCCTGCAGTGACATCACTGCTTATACCGGCCCTGCTCCATGGTTAACATAGAGCAGGGCGGGGAAAGGTGGTGATGTCAGAGCTGGAGGCGGGGTCGGATGCAGGGGGCAGGGCTAAACAGCCATTTGTAAAAAAAACAAAAAACTCTGTGTTATGCTGCAGAAGAGAGAGACAATGATTGGCAGCGGTGGTCAGATTAAACATGCAAGGGGTGTGAATCTGCCCTTCGGCTCCAGCCTCTAGCCACCTGTAGCCACCTACTTTCTGGCTGCAGGATGTAAGTTTTATAAGTGTATTTACTCGGGGTACAGGGGGGGCTCAATGGCTGGGGGACCGCTTGCCTGGATGCAGCAGACATGCTGCATCCAGTGCTGTAATTAGATCACCATGCCTGGTTTGGTGACAGGTCCTCTTTAAGATGACTTATAAACCCACGATATCACCCGAACATGGCAGGAGCTCCATCTGCTGCCACCAAAATAATGTTTGTAAATGGAATTGATTTTTCCTTAAAAAAAATCACTCAGGACATTAAATATTGATTCGCCTTTAATGTCCGTCTCCAAAATTTTCACGAATAACAGTTCTTCATGGATTTCTTCATCCATAACAAATCGAACATATGCCAATAATAATGCTTCATTACCAGGTAAAGTTGACTCGTCCAGTTGAATAGAAAAATGAGGTGTTTGCAGATAATTACACAAGAAGCTTTCAATATCAGAGCTCATTTCATCAATACGTCTTTGTACAGTGTTGTTACGCAAAGGAATTCTTTTGTGTACGTCAAATGGAGGTTTGTGCAGGACAGTTTTTAAAACCTCTTCAACAGCGGCAAACCATAAGAATTGAGTAATCGCTTCGATTTGCATAATTAAAAAGATTTTTATTCCATTTTTACTTTTACAACAAGAACCACAAAACAAGGGAGGTGGTGTAAAGTGCTTCAAGGACTGACCCGGCATGTGGTTAACCTTCGGTCTATGGGACTAACAGATACTTCAGATCACAATTGCATAATAATAACTTATAATATTACAGCATTCGACAAGTTCACATTAGATGTATTCCTTTAACATAGGTTCTAAACACTTCCATTGTATATCTTTATTCCTATATTATATAATACAAGGACCACTTTCCCTATATAAGTAAATGTGGGAGATTAACCACTAAAGTGCAAGATGACTAGCTGTCAAGATTTCATTTGCATAAAGTGACACATTGCCTATCATCCTCATAACATGTTACCCCTGCAAAATGAACTAGAACTGTTACTGAGTAAATTCCGATGTAAAGAGGCTACATGTGGAGTTACAACCGTTTAAAGTGACTTAGTGCATCGCCACCATGCCCAAGAAACCCTATTTCAGCTAAATGCAAGAATCTTCAAGGAAGGTCAGAAGCAATGAAAATCATGAATTCCAAATTGCATAGTTTTCAATACCACGTGAGATAACTTCTCCAATAGTGTGCGGTTTAACAGTTGCTCACCTTCTTAAAATATTTTCTGCCTACATTGATAGTTAAAGCCAAGCCAACATTTTTGTTCTTTACTATCGAAACCAGATAAATTTTCGTGGACCCCCACTTGCTACTTGTGAACCCCCATTTTTTTCACACCAACATAGACCTCCATCCCAGTCTCCCGTGGACACCTGGACCACTTTGGGAATCACTGCTATAGAGGCTATGCCTTGAAACCTCCCTCCTTTGTGTTGAGTAGAGCTAATTTGAAAAATAAAGACACTTCTGCGCCCAATCCATCAAGAGAAGTCTTATATCTGGCTTTGATACTTTTACTTCGTGTATGAACTTGATTACCGTAAGTTAATTTGACAAGGGATAAGCAAATAGACGGGGTCCTTGGCATCCCACCCTAACACCCCCAAGGCCGAACTTAACCATTCTTACCCCTTCATGGCCGCACACGTGCTCTTCTGCTGCCCCCATCTCCTGATGGCTGTGTATGCTGCACAGGTTCCCGGAAGTGTGCTTAAGGTGCATGCCAGCGCTTCTTCTGTGCTCTTAAACAGCCAGCACTCCATCACCCGGAAGTGCCCCATAGCCTATGGCTGAGAGGCACTGTGTTTCTATGACATCCTACCATTTGGGGAGGTGCCTGAGCAACATAGTTATAGTTGTCTGCCTACTGCCTAGTTAGTTGTCAGGTCCTGTTTTCCCTGTGTGGAGGTGGGATTCAAAGGACCCCGTCACTTTGCTTATCTCTTGCCAAATTAACTTATTCGAAGGCATGCTAGAGTCAGATATAAGACATCTCTCGAAGACTGTGCACACAGAAGTGTTTATTATAATCCACATCAGTGTTTTACACAGTAAAAAGGAGGGAGGTATCAAGAGGTTGCCTCCAAAAGATTCAGCCAATCAGAGCAATGTCCAATGTCCAAATATAGATAAGGGGCCCTAATTATTTCATGTAACATCCTCGTTACATTCCAAACGTTCTTCTGAAGAGATATTCTTTTCTTCATAGTCTAACTGGTTATATGAATATAAGTATAGATACCTGGTACAATATATATCAAGGTTTCATGTTTTTCCTAGCAGATTTTAGAATGTTACCCTTGACACCTGCGACAGTCACCTGCCTTCCCATATGTGTCAGTATCTGCCATGATCTCTGTACGTGTCTGCATCTGCCGTCCTGTCTGTAACAGCCGTCCTGCCTGCACCTGCCAGACCTAGAGACTGCACCTGTCTTTGCCTGTGTCTGTCCTTGTTCAAAGTATTTTTATTAAAGTTTTTATACAAGAGGGGAAACATAAATATGGAGGGGGGGTGGGGGGGTGGGAAAGGGTAGACAAACAACAAAAAAGAAATCAGCATCCTAGTTGTCCAAAATAATTTACAGAAGGAAAAATGTTACTGTTCTTTTCCATCTCTAGTACCTTTAGACAACATCAAGTCCCTAAGTCTACTAGTGCATTCGTCATGACATATTATTTAGAAAGATACAAAACTTCATTATTATACATAAAATAAGAACGCGATATCATACCGTCAGCGGAATATCAAATAGTTAGGTTTGGCATAAATTTGTTCGACCATACTTTCCATTTAAGATTGTATTTGTTCAAATTCTTCTGTCTAAGAGCTATGTTATACTCGTATACATTATGGGTAGAGACTCTGTTTGTTATATCGGTTATAGTTGGGACCTCGACCTGTTTCCAGCGTGACGCTATCAGCAACTTTGTTGTAATCAGAATTTGACAAATTATATGTCTAACATTGTTAGGAAAAGTTTCAATACCCAGCATCAAGAGAGCTAGTTGTGGATTAAAGTGATCCTGACCTCACAAATTGCGTCCCCATGCTGTTTAAACCTGTCCCTGCAGCACCTTAAGTGCTTCCTAGACATCCTTTTCTCTCTAAATATCGATTTGGCAAAGTTTATAAAATCATCTTATATACCATGGAATCTGCGGCTTCTCAAAATTTGAGAAGCCGCAAAAGGCGTGCCTGCTTGCCGCTCCCCACCGTCTCCTTCATGATTATTCACGGCCCGCTGAGCGTGCTGCAGAGAATGGAGCCGCGTCCTCTCCTACGATGGGCGGTATTCACGGTATGACGAAAATCTCGTCATATCCGGGTTTACTATGTCAGTACACCCATTTGGGTGTACTGCCGACTCCGTGCTGTGAATGCGTATGCGCGAAATCTATTCTAGCCAGTTATGGGTGTACTGACGTAGTAAACCCGGATATGACGAGATTTTCATCATACCGGGAATACCGCCCATCGTAGGAGAGGACGCGGCTCCACTCTCTGCAGCACGCCCAGCTGGGCGTGAATAATCATGAAGGAGGCGGTGGGGAGCGGCAAGCAGGCACGTCTTTTGCGGCTGAGAAGCCGCAGATTCCATGGTATGTAAGATGATTTTATAAACTTTTAGAGAGAACTTAGAGAGAAAGGGATGTCTAGGAAGCACTTAAGGTGCTGCAGGGACAGGTTTAAATAGCATGGGGATGCAATTTGTGAGGTCAGGATCACTTTAAGGAAAATTCGAAGATTAGTGAGATTCTTGATAAGGTTTTTTATCTCAGCCCAAAATTATTTTTTTTTTGGGACACCCCCAAAAAATATTTGAGAGAGAGCCTACCTTCCCACATCCTCTCCAGCAGTCGGGTAAGATTGAGGGTGAGATTTGGTGTATTTTCTCCGGTGTCCAATACCATCTAGACAGAATCTTATAATGGGATTCGTGGAGGGTAGCACAAAGGGTATTAGAGTAGATAATATTTAATGATTTGGAAAGTTGGGTTATATCTATCTGAGTTTGAAGTTCTTTTTCCCAGGTTAATATGTGTTTAGATTTCGTTAATTCCATGTCATCATTAAAGAACCCGTACAGACGGTTGGTTGCCCACTTGGAGCTGTCGTGAGGGTTGAATAGGAGATCATTCAAAAATTGAGGAATAATATTTTTTGAAGTCAGGAATAATTGTATTTTTGACCACATTGATTTCTCTGTGTCAGGTAAGGTATATTTGTCTTGGAGGGATTGGAAGGGGATCAGCTTGTTAGCTAGCATTATATCTTGAGTTGTTGAAATGCCAATTTCCAGCCATTTTCTTAATTTAAGGTTAGAGATTAAGGTTTCAAAAATTTGAAGTGGGAGAGAACGGAGCTGCATTTCTTTGGTTTTTGTCTTATATTTTGTAAGCAACTCTCTCCAAACTTTGATGGCTGCCTTGAATGTTTGCAAGTTTGGTATGGTTTTGCTAGAATCTAAAATATAGGCCAGAACTACAAGCTTCATATTAGAATTGTTTATACGTAACTTTTCCAGGGAGACCCATGGAATAGGGTTGTCTTCTAGTAGCCAACCGTTTGTGAGTTTCAGTATGGTTGCCTGATAGTAACTTAAAACATGTGGGAGTCCAAGTCCACCCCTTTTTTTGTGCTTATTTAGAATAGTTGTGGAAACACGTGGTTTATTTTTATTCCAAATGAATTGTCTAAGCTGTGTTTGAAATTTGTTGAACCATGTTTTGGGTATTATTAGTGGAATACACCGAATTACATAAAGAAATCTAGGGAGGGCCATCATCTTATAGGCGATAATTTTCCCTAGCCAGGATAGTTCTACTTTATTCAGATGGATTAATTGGGTCTGAAGGGACTTATGTAGATCTGTTAGATTTTTGTTGACTGTAGAGGAGGGAGATTCTGTCAAAATAATGCCTAGGTATGGGATCTGATGTGATTGCCAATTAAAGTCAAATTTTGCCTTTAAGGTAAATTTGCACTTCTTTAAGGAAGTGGAGAAACTCCAGTGCCGCATTTAAGCAGCTCCTCAAAGTCATAATCGCTTTCCAACAAGCTTTTAATACGACTAAGGGAAGTGTGCCAGATCAGAACCCCAAACTACAGATGCTGCGTTTCGGGGTACCTGCTCCTCATCAGTGTAGTGTGTGGGATATTCTGATCTGGCTATGTGAGTGGGCTAAGACAAGGTCTGGGAACTTGCTATCTACCTTATGGAGACAGCGAAGTAGGTGGGGAGATTGTAGCCACTTCCCTCCTCTCAGATATATGAAATTTGCACTTCTGTAAGGAAGTGGAGAAACTCCAGTGCTGCATTTAAGCAGCTCCTCAAAGTCATAATCGCTTTCCAACAAGCTTTTAATATGACTAAGGGATTTGTGCCAGATCAGAACCCCTAGCTACAGACGCTGCGTATCTGGGTACCTGCCCCTCATCAGTGTAGTGTGTGGGATATTCTGATATATGTGTGGGATATTCACACTACACTGATGAGGGGCAGGTACCCCGAAACGCAGCGTCTGTAGTTTGGGGATCTGATCTGGCACAATTAAAGTCAAATTTTGCCTTTAAGGTAAATTTGCACTTCTTTAAGGAAGTGGAGAAACTCCCGTGCCCCATTTAAGCAGCTCCTCAAAGTCATAATCGCTTTCCAACAAGCTTTTAATGCGACTAAGGGATTTGTGCCAGATCAGAACCCCAAACTACAGACGCTGCGTTTCGGGGTACCTGCCCCTCATCAGTGCAGTGTGTGGGATATTCTGATATGTGTGTGGGATATTCACACTACACTGATGAGGGGCAGGTACCCCGAAACGCAGCGTCTGTAGTTTGGGGTTCTAATCTGGCACAAATCCCTTAGTCATATTAAAAGCTTGTTGGAAAGCGATTATGACTTTGAGGCGCTGCTTAAATGTGGCGCTCGAGTTTCTCCACTTCCTTAAAGAAGTGCAAATTTGTATATATCTGAGAGGAGGGAAGTGGCTACAATCTCCTCACCTACTTCACTGTCTCCATAAGGTAGATAGCAAGTTCCCAGGCCTTTAAGGTAGTAGCTGAGTCGTTATCTAAATTAAAAGTCATACATTGGGTTTTTGTAAAATTAATTTTATAAAACGAGATGTCAGCAAAGGTTTTAATTAGTGAGTTCAAATGTGTGAGTGAAGAAAGAGGGTTTCTCATGGTTAGCAAAATATCATCCGCAAACAATGAAATTTTTGATGTAGTTTGTTTAAATCTTATGCCTTCTATTCGTGGGTCGGATCTTATTCTTTCCGCCAAAGATTCGATGAATAGGGCAAAAAGAGAGGGAGAAAGGGGACAGCCCTGTCTGGTGCCATTGGATAAGGGGAATTTTGTTGAGAGAAAATTATTTGCATATACCCGCGCCGACGAAGTCGAATACATTGCTGTGATGCTATTTAATATCCTGCCATAAAAGCCGAACTTCCCAAGAGTCTTAAACATATAGGACCAGTTTACCCTGTCGAAAGCTTTCTCCGCGTCCTGCGTCTGTCCTTGACCTGGGGGTCTGCAGCCACATTTTCCTCTGTGGTCCAGTGGGTCCCCTCCTGCTCTTCACCTCCTCTCATGTGTAACAGGACACTCATGGCTTTGCTCTATAAATGTTGTACACACTCGGCTCTGCTCCGTACACCTCGTACACACTCGGCTCCGCTCCGTACACCTCGTACACACTCGTCTGCGCTCCGTACACCTCGTACACACTCGGCTCCGCTCCGTGCACCTCGTACACACTCGGCTCCGCTCCGTACACCTCGTACACACTCGGCTCTGCTCAGTACACCTCGTACACACTCGGCTCCGCTCCGTACACCTCGTACACACTCGGCTCTGCTCCGTACACCTCGTACACACTCGGCTCTGCTCCGTACACCTCGTACACACATGGCTCCGCTCCGTACACCTCGTACACACTCGGCTCCGCTCCGTACACCTCGTACACACTCGTCTCCTCTCCGTACACCTCGTACACACTCGGATCCGCTCTGTACTCCTCGTACACACTCGGCTCCGCTCCGTACACCTCGTACACACTCGGATCCGCTCTGTACTCCTCGTACACACTCGGCTCTCCTCTGTACACCTCGTACACACTCGGCTCCGCTCTGTACACCTCATACACACTCGGCTCTGCTCTGTACACCTCGTATACACTCGGCTCCGCTCCGTACACCTCGTACACGCTCGGCTCTGCTCTGTACACCTCCTACACACTCGGCTCCGCTCCGTACACCTCGTACACACTCGGCTCTGCTCCGTACACCTCGTACACACTCGGCTCCGCTCCGTACACCTCGTACACACTCGGCTCTGCTCCGTACACCTCGTGCACACTCGTCTCCTCTCCGTACACCTCGTATACACTCGGCTCCGCTCCGTACACCTCGTACACGCTCGGCTCTGCTCCGTACACCTCGTACACACTCGGCTCTGCTCCGTACACCTCGTACACACTCGGCTTCGCTCCGTACACCTCGTACACACTCGGCTCCTCGCCGTACACCTCGTATACACTCGGCTCCGCTCCGTACACCTCGTACACGCTCGGCTCTGCTCTGTACACCTCGTACACACTCGGCTCCGCTCCGTACACCTCGTACACACTCGGCTCCTCGCCGTACACCTCGTACACACTCGGCTCCTCGCCGTACACCTCGTACACACTCGGCTCTGATCCGTACACCTCGTACACACCCGGCTCTGCTCTGTACACCTCGTACACACTCAGCTCCGCTCCGTACACCTCGTACACACTCGGCTCCTCTCCGTACACGTCGTACACACTCGGCTCTGCTCCGTACACCTCCTACACTGAGGAGTTGATCATGTGATCCCTGACTCCTCCCCTCCATGTGACGTCATCACAGGTCCTGTAAGCACAGAGCATTTCATCTTCCCCCATTCAGGTCTCTACAATATCGGATCCTCTCAGATCTTCTATAGAAGAGAATTCTCCTGATTGACCATCAAGGATGGATCTGGACAGGGACAAGATGTCGGAGAGGATCTTCCACCTCACCCTAGAGATCCTCTTCCTTGTTACTGGAGAGGTGAGAGATTGTGATGACAATGTCACATGACATCATTCTTATCTATGGACAGAATAACAGATGACAGAACTGGAGAGGTGAGGACTCTGGAAATGTCTGGAGACTGGAGATTTATTAATGTGTCTCTCCATAACCAGGATTACACAGTAGTGAAGAGCTCTAGTGATCTGTGCTGTCAGGACCCTGTGTCTGAGGGAAGAGCCCTGAGCCCAATCACGGGGCCTCCACCTCACCCCCTGATACATGAGGACATCAATGACCAGAAGATCCTACAACTCACCTACAAGATGATTGAGCTGCTGACTGGAGAGGTGACACTGCTGGGAATGCTGCTGCTGCTGCTGCTGGGACATTATACAGTAACGCTATGAAGGGATCGGGGAAAGATGACAATGGTATCATTGTATGTGTCAGGTTCCTATAAGGTGTCAGGACGTCACCGTCTATTTCTCCATGGAGGAGTGGGAGTATTTAGAAGGACACAAAGATCTGTACAAGGACATAGTCATGATGGAGGTTCCCCGGCCGCCCCTCACATCACCAGGTAATAGACAGGACTAAATACACACGGCCTATAATGATCTGTATGGAAAGAATGAATTCAGTCCTGTATGTGTCTCCTCCAGGTCTATCCAGTAAGAGGACAACACCAGAGAGATGTCCCCGTCCTCTTCTCCCACAGGACTGTAAACAAGAAGATCCCGATGTTCCTCCGGATCATCAGGTAGATGGAGAGAAGGTGTGATGAGATCTCCCTATGATGTGTAGACGGCTGTGAAGGTCTTGTGCTCAGTCTTGTTTTATCCTCCAGTATTCTATGTTTTATACTTGTGTAATGAGAACGGTGGAGATGGCAGATTACAGCTGATCATAGATGGGACTTCTCCATCTGTCTGTGACTTTTACAATCTTTGTTTCAGGGTGAAGATCTGCCCCATATTAATACTACAGAGACATATGTGAGGGGTGATGATGATCTGCCCCATATTAATACTACAGAGACATATGTGAGGGGTGATGATGATCTGCCCCATATTAATACTACAGAGACATATGTGAGGGGTGATGATGATCTGCCCCATATTAATACTACAGAGACATATGTGAGGGGTGATGATGATCTGCCCCATATTAATACTACAGAGACATATGTGAGGGGTGATGATGATCTGCCTCATATTAATACTACAGAGACATATGTGAGGAGTGATGATGATCTGCCCCATATTAATACTACAGAGACATATGTGAGGAGTGATGATGATCTGCCCCATATTAATACTACAGAGACATATGTGAGGGGTGATGATGATCTGCCCCATAGTAATACTACAGAGACATATGTGAGGGGTGATGATGATCTGCCCCATATTAATACTACAGAGACATATGTGAGAGGTGATAATGATCTGCCCCATATTAATACTACAGAGACATATGTGAGGGGTGATGATGATCTGCCCCATATTAATACTACAGAGACATATGTGAGGGGTGATGAGCGGAGGACAGAGGAGATTACTACAGATCACCGCCCAGGTGAGTAGTGACCACTAAATGCAAATTCATATTTGTATGAGAACTTTTGACTCCTCAGGTTTCTATGTGATCACAAAAAAGAATATAACCTCAGACATCCCCAAAAAAGTTTTGGAAAATGAACGGTTCAGATGGCCTTTCTTTCTTTTCTTTCTTTCCTTTCTTTTCTTTCCTTTCTTTCCTTCCTTTCCTTTGCTTTCTTTCCTTTCCTTTCTTTCCTTTCTTTTCCCTGACTTTACATCCTGATTCATTTCAGATTTGTATGGGCACTTTTTCCCGGCACCCATCAGAGAGCGCCCGCCCTATAACTGCATATAAGTCCTAAAGCTAAATATAGATATTCCACTATATCCTTTGGATATGAAACAGGACAACTGCAAAAGGGAGACAGAAGTGCATATAGGATCTTATAATAATAATAATAAAGCTTTATTTATATAGCGCCAACATATTCCGCAGCGCTTTACAATGTAGGGTTAGAGTACCGAAAATATAATACAGTAATTACAGTAGAGAAATACAGTACAATAATTGGATCCAAAACAATAGGCATAGAATCAATGTAAAAAAGAAAATACAATTAATAAAGCAAGAAATGAAGGTGACCCTGCTCAAAAGAGCTTACAATCTACAACGGGATAGGGGTTACACAAGGTACAGGGGCTTATTGCACTAATGGTCCAGGCATCTTGAGGAAATGGGGCTTAGAAATAAGCTTACATGGATGGTCATTAGACAGTCTGTGTAGACCTTTTTGGTTTGGTGGAGTTTGTAGAAGAGTAATGTCAAGAGAGATAGCCCATTCACTATCTACAGTACAAAAGACTTCTATTAGGGAGTATGATAGGCTGCCTTAAAAAGATGCGTTTTTAGGGATCGTCTGAAGCCATACAAGTTGTGGATAGTCCTGATTTCTTGGGGTAAAGCATTCCAGAGAATTGGTGCAGCTCGGGAGAAGTCTTGGAGCCAGGAGTGGGAGGATCGGATTAGTGCAGATGTTAGTCGAAGGTCATTTGAAGAACGTAGAGAACGGGTGGGGTGATAGAGAGGAGGGAGTAGATGTAGTGGGGTGCTGCATTGTGAAGAGCTTTGTGGGAGAGAACAAGCAATTTGAATTTGATCCTGTAGTGTACGGGCAGCCAGTGCAATGACTGGCACAGAGCAGAGGCATCTGAGTAATGATTTGCCAGATGGGTGATCCTGGCTGCTGCATTAAGGATGGACTGGAGAGGAGAAAGTCTGGAGAGGGGGAGGCCGCTTAATAGAGAATTGCAATAGTCAAGGCGGGAATGGATTAGGGCCACGGTGAGGGTTTTTGTTTCCATGGTGAGAAAGGGGCAGACTCTAGAGATATTCTTCAGGTGTAAGCGACAGGAGCGGACGAGAGATTGTGTGTAGGAGGAGAAGGAGAGATCGGTGTCAAACATAACACCCAGACAGCGAGCGTGCTGCCTAGGCGTTATCGTGGTGCCACACACTGAGAGAGAGATGTCAGATTTAGGGAGGTTAGTGGAGGACGGGAGCAGAAGAAGTTCAGTTTTGGAAAGGTTTAGTTTCAAATAGAGAGTGGACATGATGTTGGGAACTGCAGCTAGACAGCCATTGGTGTTCTTTAATACCGCAGGGGTAAGGTCAGGGGCTGAAGTATACAGTTGTCTATCATCAGCATAAAGATGATACTGAAAGCCAAATCTGCTGATGGTCTGTCCAATCGGGGCTGTGTGGAGAGAGAAGAGGAGAGGGCCAAGGACTGAACCCTGAGAGACTCCAATAGTGAGTGGAAGAGGGGAAGAAGTGGAGCCAGCAAAAGATACACTGATAGAGCGGTCAGAAAGATAGGAGAAGAGCCAGGAGACAGCAGTGTCCTTTATGCGAATGGAGTGCAGCATAGAGAGTAGAAGCTGATTGTCGACAGTGTCAAAAGCTGCAGAGAGGTCAAGGAGAATAAGCAGAGAGTGGTCACCATTACGTTTTGCTGTCAAAAGGTCATTGGTCACTTTGATGAGGGCAGTTTCTGTAGAGTGAAGGGGCGGAAACCAGACTGTAATGGATCTAGAAGAGAGTGAGCGGAGAGGTAACGGGTGAGGCGAGAGTAGACCAGGCGCTCCAGGAGTTTAGAGATGAAGGGGAGATTGGAGACTGGTCTGTAGTTATTCGTGCAGGATGGGTCAAGAGTGGTTTTCTTTAATAATGGAGTAATGATCGAGTGTTTGAAGGAGGAGGGGAAGATGCCAGAAGAGAGGGAGAGATTGAAGATTTTGGTTAGATGAGTGGTGACGACTGGAGAGAGGGACTGGAGCTGGTGTGAGGGAATGGGGTCAATAGTGCATGTGGTGGGACGAGAGGAAGAGAGGAGCCTGGAGACTTCTTCTACTGTGACTGGGTCAAATGTGGAGAGTGAACCGGAGGAGATGTGGGGAAGAATGGGGGTAGCAGCGCTTGGAGGGTGAGAGCTGATTTCCTGGCGGATGTTGTCTATTTTCTCCATGAAGTAGGAAGCCAGGTCATCAGCACAGAGGTCAGTGATGGGGACCTGCACTTTAGGACTGAGGAGAGAGTGAAAGGTGTCAAAACGTTTTTTTGGATTGTTGGATAGTGAGGAGACCAGGGTGGTGAAGTAGGTCTGTTTGGCACGGTGAAGGGCAGAGTTGTAAGTTTTGAGCATGAATTTATAGTGGATAAAGTCTCCTGGTGAGTGAGTTTTCCTCCATAGATGTTCAGCACTCCTAGAGCATCGCTGGAGAAATCGAGTTTGTGATGTGAGCGAAGGCTGTTTTGTTCTCTGTTTGGAGGTTCTGAAGGTGAGGGGCGCTACTTGGTCCAGGGAGCTTCTGAGAGTGTCGTTGTAGTGATTTACTGCCTGATCTGGACAGGAGATTGAAGAGATTGGGGACAGAGATGAGATGAGGGAGTCTGTTCGTGCATGGGGGTTAATGGCCTGTAGATTTCTGGATGTGTGATTGGTAGAATTGGGCTGTGATGGCCGAGGGTTAATGAGTGAGAAGGAGAGAATGTTGTGGTCGGAGAGAAGAGGTGAGTTATCTAAGGAGGAGGATGAGCAGAGCCGGGTAAAGACCAAGTCAAGGGTGTTACCGTCTTTGTGCATCTCGGAGGTTGAGAGCTGTGAGAGGCCAAGAGAGGTGGTTAGAGATAGGAGCTGGGATGCAGATGGGGAGATGGGGCTGTTTATGGGAATGTTAAAGTCTCCCAGAATAAGGGTTGGTAAATTTGAGGACATGAAATGCGGGAGCCACGCAGAGAAATAGTCAAGGAACTGGGTGGGTGAACCTGGGGGGCGGTATACCACTGCTACTCTGAGGGGGAGCACTGCTGTGATGTGACAAATGTCATTACTCACCTGGAATGGTGAGTGACACACAATCAGGATAAAGCACATGTAATGGCTGCTGCAGGATTCACAATCCACGTGCATCGTGGTGACCAAACGAACCCAAAGGATAATTGTGTGAATGATCCCTGAGCGCCGTATGATAAAAAGGACCACTGGGATGAATCATATAATTGTGGCTTTAT
Source organism: Allobates femoralis (assembly GCA_033576535.1). Taxonomy (NCBI): domain Eukaryota; kingdom Metazoa; phylum Chordata; class Amphibia; order Anura; family Aromobatidae; genus Allobates; species Allobates femoralis. The sequence goes on from JARQOC010000006.1 coordinate 496,826,693, forward strand.
GCATTCTAAACGTTTCCTGATGAAGGAGCGAGGATAATGCACCGAAACGCAAAGAATGAATAAAGCCACCACTGTATGATTCATCCCAGTGGTCCTTTTCATCATACGCCAGCAGGGATCACTCACACAATTATCCTTTGGGTTTCTTTCCTTTGGACAGAGGAGCTTGGAGCATGTGACTTGTAGACTTGTGAATCCTAGGGAATGGTTGGTAAACAGTCAATGTTCCAGTCAATTCAGATTAAGGGAAGTGATTGGGACATTGATGGTTTGACAACAGTCAATAGATTACTTGGCCTTGGATTGCCATAAATACCATCTGAACCAGAGAACGGTGACCTCATGATATTAACCTTATTAATTTAGTGACTTATATTCTGCCGCAACGATGAAGGAATTTTTATTTTTTTAAAAAAAGCTGTTTTTTATTTTATGCTATTTTTGATGACTTATGTTTATTTTTTATTTTTTACATTTAATAACTGCTGAAAATATCATATGAATTTATTTATAACTGACAGGACCCAGGTATTCTCTGTGTGACCTCTAGTTGTATGAAGATCTCTACAGCGTTATTACTTTATACCGACATCACAGCTCCAGAGATTGAATTTTCTATGTGATTTGTGTTTTACATCAACTTATTTTCTATTTTTCTTTTCATTTAGGTTTCTACAATTTTCCTGACTCGTCAAGGATGGATCTGGACAGGGACAAGATGTCGGAGAGGATCTTCCACCTCACCCTAGAGATCCTCTTCCTTGTTACTGGAGAGGTGAGAGATTGTGATGACAATGTCACATGACATCATTCTTATCTATGGACAGAATAACAGATGACAGAACTGGAGAGGTGAGGACTCTGGAAATGTCTGGAGACTGGAGATTTATTAATGTGTCTCTCCATAACCAGGATTACACAGTAGTGAAGAGCTCTAGTGATCTGTGCTGTCAGGACCCTGTGTCTGAGGGAAGAGCCCTGAGCCCAATCACGGGGCCTCCACCTCACCCCCTGATACATGAGGACATCAATGACCAGAAGATCCTAGAACTCACCTACAAGATGATTGAGCTGCTGACTGGAGAGGTGACACTGCTGGGAATGCTGCTGCTGCTGCTGCTGGGACATTATACAGTAACGCTATGAAGGGATCGGGGAAAGATGACAATGGTATCATTGTATGTGTCAGGTTCCTATAAGGTGTCAGGACGTCACCGTCTATTTCTCCATGGAGGAGTGGAAGTATTTAGAAGGACACAAAGATCTGTACAAGGACATAGTCATGATGGAGGTTCCCTGGCCGCCCCTCACATCACCAGGTAATAGACAGGACTAAATACACACGGCCTATAATGATCTGTATGGAAAGAATGAATTCAGTCCTGTATGTGTCTCCTCCAGGTCTATCCAGTAAGAGGACAACACCAGAGAGATGTCCCCGTCCTCTTCTCCCACAGGACTGTAAACAAGAAGATCCCGATGTTCCTCCGGATCATCAGGTAGATGGAGAGAAGGTGTGATGAGATCTCCCTATGATGTGTAGACGGCTGTGAAGGTCTTGTGCTCAGTCTTGTTTTATCCTCCAGTATTCTATGTTTTATACTTGTGTAATGAGAACGGTGGAGATGGCAGATTACAGCTGATCATAGATGGGACTTCTCCATCTGTCTGTGACTTTTACAATCTTTGTTTCAGGGTGAAGATCTGCCCCATATTAATACTACAGAGACATATGTGAGGGGTGATGATGATCTGCCCCATATTAATACTACAGAGACATATGTGAGTGGTGATGAGCGATGTAAAGAGGAGATTCCTACAGATCACCGCCCAGGTGAGTAGTGACCACTAAATGCAAAGAAGTCACAGATTCTCAGGCTCCGGCTGTGGCTGCTTTATCACTGATGTAGTCCGGACATATCATAATCATGTAATCCCCTCACAGCTCAAAAGATGGCTACTAAAAAGACACCTGGTACTTTCTACTCCGTTTCCATATCCCAGGGATTGCCTCAACCTTCACCCTTTAACCCCTATACATGGGTCTGGACTTACATAGGACACAGTTGCTGATTGGTGGTGTGAAATGGCAATAAGAACACATCGTGTGGTCAGAGCACAGACAGCCGGACCCCCCTCCTCTGTAACCTCTGCACTGTGCAGTGTATGGTCTGAGCACTGACAGCCGGACCCCCCACCTCTGTAACCTCTGCACTGTGCAGTGTATGGTCTTAGCAGACAGCCAGACCCCCCACCTCTGTAACCTCTGCACTGTACAGCGTGTGGTCAGAGCACAGACAGGTGGACCCCCCACCTCTGTAACCTCTGCACTGTGCAGTGTATGGTCTGAGCACTGACAGCTGGACCCCCCCCACCTCTGTAACCTCTGCACTGTGCAGTGTATGGTCTGAGCACTGAGGCGGACCCCCCACCTCTGTAACCTCTGCACTGTGCAGTGTATGGTCTGAGCACAGACAGCCGGACCCCCCACCCCTGTAACCTCTGCACTGTGCAGTGTATGGTCTGAGCACTGACAGCCAGACCCCCCACCTCTGTAACCTCTGCACTGTGCAGTGTACTGTCAGAGCACAGACAGCCGGACCCCCCACCTCTGTATCCTCTGTACTGTGCAGTGTATGGTCTGAGCACTGACAGCAGGACCCCCCACCTCTGTAACCTCTTCACTGTGCAGTGTATGGTCTGAGCACTGACAGCCGGACCCCCCACCTCTGTAACCTCTGCACTGTGCAGTGTATGGTCTGAGCACTGACAGCAGGACCCCCCACCTCTGTAACCTCTGCACTGTGCAGTGTATGGTCTGAACACTGACAGCCGGACCCCCCACCTCTGTAACCTCTGCACTGCGCAGTGTATGGTCTGAGCACTGACACCCGGACCCCCACCCCCATAGCCTCTGCACTGTGCAGTGTATGGTCTGAGCACTGACAGCCGGACCCCCCACCTCTGTAACCTCTGCACTGCGCAGTGTATGGTCTGAGCACTGACAGCCGGACCCCCCACCTCTGTAACCTCTGCACTGTTCAGTGTATGGTCTGAGCACTGACAGCCGGACCCCCCACCTCTGTAACCTCTACAGCAAAGCGTTTTCTCAAGTTCTTTGGTCGACTATGGTGAAACCTGTTCAGAGAGAAACCTGTCTTGTTAAACCACTGTACAGTCTTGGCCACCGCACTGCAGCTCAGTTTCAAGGTGTTGGCAATCTTCTTATAGCCTCGTCCCTTTATAGAGGGCAACAATTTTTTCTCCACTCTTCAGAGAATTCTCACCTTTGTGATATACTGTACATAGATGCTATACGTAGTTTGGGGATTCTGCCAGGCTCAGAAGCGAGGGGGAGATATGAGTTAGGGGGAGTTGATTTTGCTGGATTGGTTTATGGAAGATGAGTTGCTGTTTTGCTTTTCAGGACACTGAGCCACTAATAATGTGGAAACCTCCAATTTTCTATTGCAAGATGATGGACCTGAATTGGGTCTTGTTTTTTGCGGGATGAGTAGAAGTTTTTATTGTTATTATTTTCATCTCAATAACTTTTTTTGTGGCTTTTTATTCCAATATTTGCGAGACAGAAAGAACAAACAGTTGAACACAATGCTCTACTGGTTCCTGCTATGAGGTCTTCTATTAGGCTGAACTGTCATTGTATTTTTGCTACATAACTTACCATTTCTATGGACATTTTAAGTACAAATTATCAAAAATATACATTGCAGGCATAATTTGTTCAAAATTAGTAATTAGTTTTGTTCTTGTCAGATGTCTCTACAAGGAAATCAGAAGAACAACTGACATCTTCAATTGATAAATCAGATGAACCTATAACCACACCGGATACAATTGATGTGAATGACATTACTCCAGATGTCCCATCATCCCTTCACAGCAAAGATCTATCATCTGATCCTATTAAACAGGTCCTCTCTTCTGAATCATTACAGACTACTAAGAATAATAAAAGTCACAAAAGAGGCATTAAGAAACAAACTGCTCTTAAAGCAAAGAAGCCACTTTCAATTTCAGAATATGGAAATAGTTTTTCCCATGAAACATCTTTTGTTAAACATCAAAACATTCACAGAGAGAAAAACGGTTGTTCTTATTCCAAGTATGGGAAACATTTTAACAATAAATCAGATCTTGTTAGTCAAAAGAGAATTCACACAGGGGAGAAGCCTTTTTCATGTTCAGAATGTGGGACGTGTTTTACATATAAATCATATCTTATTAGACACCAAAGAATTCACACAGGGGAGAAGCCTTTTTCATGTTCAGAATGTGGAAAATGTTATACACAAAAATCAGTTCTTGTTAGCCATCAGAGATCTCACACAGGGGAGAAGCCTTTTTCATGTTCAGAATGTGGGAAATGTTTTGTACGGCAATCCCATCTTGCTGTACACAAGAGAAGACACACAGGGGAGAAGCGTTTTTCATGTTTAGAATGTGGAAAATGTTTTGTAGAAAAATCAAAACTTGTAAAACATCATAGATGTCACCAGGGGAGAAGCCTTTTTCATGCTCGGAATGTGAGAAATGTTTTACAAATAAATCACATCTTGTTATTCACCAGAAAAGTCACACAGGGGACAAACCTTTTTCATGTTCAGAATGTGGGAAGTGTTTTACATATAAATCATTTCTTGTTAGACACCAGAGAAGTCACACAGGGGAGAAGCCTTTTTCATGTTCCCAGTGTGGGAAATGTTTTACACAAAAATCATTTCTTGTTATACATCACAGAGCTCACACAGGGGAGAAACCATTTTCATGTTCAGAATGTGGGAAATCTTTTGTACGGCAATCCCATCTTGCTATACACAAGAGATTTCACACAGGGGAGCTTCTTCCATGTTCAGAATGTGAGAAATGTTTTGCAAATAAATCAAATCTTGTTATTCACCAGAGAAGTCACACAGGGGAGAAGCCTTTCTCATGTTCAGAATGTGGGAAATGTTTTGTACGGCAATCCCATCTTGCTGTACACAAGAGAATTCACACAAGGGAGAAGCGTTTTTCATGTTCAGAATGTGGGAAATGTTTTGCAGATAAATCAAATCTTGTTGTTCACCAGAGAAGTCACACCGGGGAGAAGCCTTTCTCATGTTCAGAATGTGGGAAAACTTTTGTAGGGCAATCCCATCTTGCTGTACACAAGAGAAGTCACGCAGCGGAGAAGCCTTTTTCATGTTCAGAATGTGGGAAATGTTTTGCAATACAATCATATCTTATTACACACAAGAGAAGCCACACAGGGGAGAAGCCTTTTTCATGTTCAGAATGTGGGAAATGTTTTGTACGGCAATCCCATCTTGCTGTACACAAGAGAAGTCACACTGGGGAGAAGCCTTTTTTGTGTTCTGAATGTGGAAAATGTTTTGTAGAAAAATCAAAACTTGTAAGACATCTTAGATGTCACACAGGGGAGAAGCCTTTTTCATGTTCAGAATGTGAGAAATGTTTTAGAAATACATCACATCTTGTTATTCACCAGAGAACTCACACAGGGAAGAAGTCTATTTCGTGTTCAGAATGTGGGAAATGTTTTGCAGATAAATCAAGTCTTGCTATTCACCAGAGAAGTCACACAGGGGAGAAGCTTTTTTCATGTTCAGAATGTGGGAAATGTTTTGAACGGAAGTCAAACCTTGTTAGGCACCAAAGAACTCACACATAAAATGAACCGGAAGTAGAATATGATACATATGCCGCACCAAAAAGAATTACTGAAAAATCATGTTTTGTTTCACCTGACAGGTGATGGGAGCCATAGGCTCCCATTGTTCTGCATCTCCGCTGGGGTTTTGAGACACCCCGGCGGCGATGCCGCCTGTCAGCCCGCCGGTGCATCACCGGAGGGGTCTCCCCGTGTAAACGGGGGAAGGCGACGCTGGCGGGGTGCCAAAAGCGTGCGCGCTCCCACCATTCGCCGCTGACATCTCCGGCGAGGTGGCACCGTGTGACGGGCCCCTTAACGAAATCAAAATAAAAAATGTGGTAGTAGTAAGGGTAATTTTTTTCAGACCAAGCAGAGGGAAAAAATTGTGGAATCAATCAATTCTGAGGAAAAAAATACGGAATCATGAAAAACAAACACACAAAAGAACACTCCAATACATCACTAGTATTTTGTTGCACCACCTCTGGCTTTTATAACAGCTTGCAGTCTCTGAGGCATGGACTTAATGAGCGACAAACAGTACTCATCATCAATCTGGCTCCAACTTTCTCTGATTGCTGTTGCCAGATCAGCTTTTCAGGTTGGAGCCTTGTCATGGACCATTTTCTTTAATTTCCACCAAAGATTTTCAATTGGATTGAGATCTGGACTACTTGCAGGCCTTGACATTCACCTTATGTGTCTTCTTTCAAGGAATGTTTTCACAGTTTTTGCTCTATGGCAGGATGCATTATCATCTTGATAAATTATTTCATCCTCCCCAAACATCCTTTCAATTGATGGGATAAGAAAACTGTCCAAAATATCAATGTAAACTTGGGCATGTACTGAAGATGTAATGACAGCCATCTCCCCAGTGCCTTTACCTGACATGCAGCCCTATATCTTCAATGACTGTGGAAATTTGCATGTTCTCTTCAGGCAGTCCTCTTTATACATTACATTGGAACGACACCAAACAAAAATTCCAGCATCATCACCTTCCTCAATGCAAATTCGTGATTCATCACTGAATATGACTTTCATCCAGTCATCCACAGTCCACAATTGCTTTTCCTTAGCCCATTGTAACCTTGTTTTTTTCTGTTTAGATGCTAATGATGGCTTATGTTTAGCTTTTCTGTATGTAAATTACACTTTCTTTAGGCGGTTTCTTTCAGTTCGGTCATAGACATTAACTCCAGTTTCCTCTGATTCGTTCCTCATTTGTTTTGTTGTGCATTTCCTGTTTTGGAGACATATTGCTTTAAGTTTCCGGTTTTGATGCTTTGATGTCTTCCTTGGTCTACCAGTATGTTTCCCTTTAACAACCTTCCCATGTTGTTTGTATTTGGACCAAATTTTAGACACAGCTGACTGTGCACAACCAACATCTTTTGCAACATTGTGTGATGATTTACCCTCTTTTAAGAGTTTGATAATCCTCTCCTTTGTTTCAATTGAGATCTCTCGGGTTGGAACCATGATTCATGTCAGTCCACTTGGTGCAACAGCTCTCCAAGGTGTGATCACTCCTTTTTAGATGCAGACTAACGAGCAGATCTAATTTGATGCAGGTGTTAGTTTTGGGAATGAAAATTTACAGGGTGATTCCATCATTTTTTACTCAGAATTGAGTGATTCCATAATTTTTCCCTCTGCTTGGTCTGAAAAAATTACCCTTACTGACTGCCACATTTATTATCTTGATTTCTTTTAGTGTTTCTTAAAGCCATAAAGTTACATTTGAAATTACTTTAGTTTTGTGTCATGTCTGTCATCTGCTTTTTTTCTACAACATTAAACAAGTGAATGAACATCCCCCAAGCAAGGTGAGTCCAACATTTTTGCCAGGGGTTGTATATTCATATATATCCATGATATTGAGAAATGTTGAAACTCTTGCCCCCATCCCTCAAAATAAATATCAAACATTTCCTTCTCCCTCTTCTTCTGAACTCCCAATTCCAAAATAGACTGGAAAATTCGGAGTTGCCGATCCTCCCTGTGTTGTTACTTTTGGAGGTGAAGCATCTTCTTCCTCGGCTCTTCACCTCTACACAAGGTCTTTGAACACATTTTCTATCATTTAATGCTTTTTCTTTTGTAGCCAAAATGTAATATTTGAAAGCACAAACAAAATGATGAAAAATAAAGCACTGTATATATTAATCAGTTATTATTAATTACAGTTTTTTTTTCTTAGATTGTAGCTTGTGATCTCAGACCTCCCTGCTCTTGAGAGCTGGTAAATGATGTGTTACTCTATAATGTCTTTATTGCCTGTACATGTCCCCTCTGAATTGTAAAGTGCTGCGGAATATGTTGGCTCTATAGAAATAAAATGTATTATTATTAAATGGAAATTACCAGAATATGTCTCCAATCCCTTTTCCCTTCTCCCAATCTGGAATGCTGGTGGCCAATTATCTATACAGAAACCCCATGTACAGGAATATTAGGTCCACAGCAACTTCACATATTTTATACAGAAGTATAGTGCTACTTGTGGAGACACGGGGGTCAGTGGGTGCTCTCGTCCACTGGCCCAGCCGCCTTTAGAAAGACCACATTGACCAGGGCTCATCCCAACTGAACGCCTAAACTCCTTAACCGTCGGCGGAACACCACTCAGACAATGCAAGCTGAGAGAGTAAGACTTTATAGGATCCCCAACAGTTAAAGGCATATAACACATAACCAAGCAAACACAAGATGTAAAAGGCAACAGAGTCTCACCCTTCCGCTGGCTCACCAGGGATTAGAATGTTTGTACCACTGGGCTTCCAGGGCCACTTACTCCAATCCAGCAGAACCCAGCTTTCGGCGGGCACCCACCGAGAAAGGAATAGCGACAAGCATAGGAAGTTAACCGAGCATAGTAAAGTCTGTAACCAGGTAACCGACCTGTCCAAACCTGGGTTTCTTCCTTACATAGTCTCTGATATCTCAGCGGAATTTTAGCATTCGATGCTGAAGTCCATTTACTAATATAATCCAGGTTGTGATCCCCTAGTCCGTGCCAAAGTGCCTAAACTGGGGTTATGGCCTTCCAACCAGGTCTGCAGACCCTAGATTGAAGCCATCTAGCATATGAACTCCTGGTAAATCAAGCTTGCCCTCCCTTATATACCCTGAGCACTCTTTTGAGCACATTGGGACTCCAGGACTGGTGGAAAAAGACTCTGCTCACAATGGTTGTTTTTCAAGCCGCATACATAAGATCCCTATGAGTCATAAGGCTCTGACAGAGGGGACCAGGGGGTCAGGTAATTTACATTGAATTAGCAATACACAACCTCCGAACAATAAAAACTCTACACAGTCTGGCAGAAACAATGACTTGGTAAACATAAGGTAACAAGCAAAAGTTCAATAGTTTGGCTAATTTAAGAAATTTATCACATGCCACACATTGAAAAAGTCCATGTCGTCACACTATCTCCACAGCTCTTTATACAAGGACATGTAGATCAGACTAGGTTGTCATATTTAGGCCATTTCTATCTTTATATGAACAAGATCCACGAGTCTCATTATACCGAGTAGAGAAGCAAAATGACATAGACCACATCTGGTACTAACACGTTGGAAGCACAAAGTTTCCACCCCCTGGGCCCAGATTCTCTCTATGGTGCCCCTGCGACCACAGGGTGAACTGCATCTGGACGAGGTAAGACGGTAAACTCGCAAAACACCCACACACAGACATACTCCGATCCTGAGCCAATAACTCTATGTTGGGCAAGGGGTGGCAGGAGTTTAGAAACGTGTGGGTGGGAAGTAGAAAAGACCACGGACAAGTGGGTGGAGGAACAGTAGTAAAACACTGGAACACTAAGTTGGGTGAGACAATCGATCGAGGATTCCCTGGAGGTAGAGCAACAACCAATCTCTCAGATATTCCCGGGAGGTAATTTGCCCAGGAGGGAGCTTGCCCTCGAGGGTGGAAAAGGGAACGATCCCCAAGTCGATACACCCTAAAGCTAAACCGGAGGGACTGAAGGAGCCGTGTGAGCCCAGCTAACACAGGTCACTGGTGGCTAGGCCAGGACAGCCAGAAAGCCGGCTCTGTAGACGTGACTGGGGAAACTACACGACCCTAACCACAAGACATCCTGGTGGGTTGTGGGGACTCTATGAACTGTGACCTAACTACCATGGAGTAGGATAAAGCCATCGTACTGGGGCTAGTGACCCGCAAAGGGGGACTAATCACTATAGAGCCCGTGACGGCCGAACTGAACCCATAGGTGAGAACAGGTACAGAACTGAAAGGTACCTTGAGAGGAGTGACGCAGAGGAACGTCTAAGCTGCAGTGAGAACCCGAGCCCGGAGCAGTGTTGTGAACGGGTCTGTAAAGCGTGAAAAGAACTGTTTGTTGTAAAAACTACTGCAGAGCACCAAGTTTAGTACCCGGTCAGCTCAAGAGTGTCTGAGACTATTATTCTAACCGCCGCAGAATCTCCACCTGCGGAGCCGCCTACGAGCTGTCCCTGTGTGCTGGCTGGAGGAGCTGTAGGGTAGAAACAAGTACAGCATCCAGAGTACACAATTCCCCAATTCACTCCTGCCCTGTGAATAACCAGCCCTACTCATGGAGGGCTCTCAATCCGGGCTGTCCCTCACCATCCCCAGCGAGAACACGGCAGCGGTGGTCCCCACTGACCACACATCATGGGTGGCGTCACGAAAAATCCTATACACTTTATCCCCTTTTTATTGCCGCACCTAGGACAACGGAATTGGGCAACGGCACCCTGGCATCCCAGAGACACGATAGCCTGGTCTCGAGTACCCTGGTCCTTGGAGGTGCGACATCTCATTATTTGCTCCAGTGTTTCTTTCAGAATAAATCACTTTCTCATACAGTCCTGTAATTATAAAGTAATGACTTTGTTAATCACGTTTTGTAGGAGGGTTTGTGTGAATCCATCTAAGGGTGTGTTCACATCTGTGTATATAAAATCACCTAGTTTCTCAGGAAAAATAGAAGAGTGTCGTGCATTTTTTTCCTTACCTAGCATTCGTATGTCATGCGAGTGCTGTGCAAGTGTGCGCCTTTTATCTCATTGAGAAAAAAACACACACTCGCACAGCATTCACATGACATACGCATGCTAGGTGAGGAAAAAAATGCATGACACTCTCCTACGTTCCCTGGCTGAGAAACTAAGCAATTTTATATACACATATACAGTATGAACGCCCAGGAAATGTTATCAATTTATTGTGCAGGAAACAATAACATTTGTAATCTGGCATCATGTGTATAACATCAGAACTAAGCAAAAAGACAGGCCTAAAGAAGCGGCAGCCCCTGTACAAGCACCATAACACAGGGTAATGACAAACCGTTGGCAGGTTCTTCACAGAAGACGATATCCACAGATGACCATGACGAACGGTGCTCATTTACAATCCCAGGGAAGGGAGGTAATCCATACAACCAAACAATGAAGGTAGCCTAACTCATCCAGTAGAACAGTCCTTTATTTTAGCTTCATTAAAAGCAAACAAAGGTAGCAAGGTGTTCGGGGGAGAGGGCACGTTCTACTTTGCCCTGGACGAGTGTCGCTACCTTCATTCTTTGGTGGTATATGTATAAGATCAGCAGGTTCTGCTAAGAACTTCAGATTTTTGTCCTCTACGTATGCCGACCTTGTGGAAGAACAGAGGATTATATCCCTCTCCTTCAAGCCCCACATTCAAGTCCTCGCCACCGCCTGCCGACTCCAGCTGAAAAACATTACCCGAATCCGCTCTTTCCTTGACCAAGAAACTGCTAAAACACTCGTCCACGCCCTCATCATCTCCTACCTCGACTACTGCAACCTCCTGCTCACCGGCCTCCCCACTACTTCCCTCGCACCTCTCCGAACCATCCTCAATTCCGCTGCCTGACTCATCCACCTGTCTCCATGTTACTACCCTGTTCCCCCCTCTGATGAGCCCTTCACTGGCTCCCCACTTTTCAGATTTCCCAGTTCAAAACCCTAACCCTGACATACAAGGCTATACACAACCTATCCCCCCAATACATATCTGCCCTAGTCTCTCGATACCTACCTTCACGCAATTTGCGCTCGTCTCAAGAGCTCCTTCTCTTCTCCCCTTGCATTTCCTCACACAACCGCATACAAGACTTCTCTCGTGCATCCACCATACTTTGGAACTCTCTCCCCCACCACATCAGACACTCAAGGAACATTCAAGAAAAACCTGATGACCCACCTTTCCTTCAAGCCTACAACCCACACTAAGGCTACTTTCACATTACGATTTTGTTAAATCCGATGCTCTCCGATGAAAATCGGACAGCATCGGATGCTCAAAATCGGATGCCATCCGATCCGATTTTTTATCGGATCCGATTTAAATGGCTGGGGGAGGGCTGTGGGAGGTTTTGGGAGTGGTCTAGGGTATTGAGCATGCTCAATACAGAAAATCGAATCCGATTTTCCATCCGATCCGATCCCCCATAGACTCCCATATTATTTTAATCGGATCACATCGGATCCGATGCAATCCGATTTTTGAATCGGATACCAAAATCAGAGCAGTCTCCGATTTTGGCTCCTGAAAAAAATCGGACAGAATCGGATCAGATGCAAATCGGATGCCATTAAGTGCACATCCGTTCCGATCTGATGCCCATTGGAGAACATGGGGGCTAAATCGGATCCGATGCTGTCCGATTTTTATCGGACAGCATCGGATTTAACAAAATCGTAGTGTGAAACCAGCCTTAGACCTAATCTGCTGCACCACCTCACCCTCACCTCTCCCTTTCCTACTGTCTCCCCACCCATCCCCTGTAGACTGTGAGCCCTCGTGGACAGGGTCCTCTGCCCTACTGTACCTGTATGATTCAAGTGTCGTCATTTTATGTTCTTGTCCTCGTCTGCCCTCACACATGTACAGTGCCATGGACCCTAATGGTGCTATTTAAATATTTAATAATAATAATAATAATAATAATAATAATAATAATAATAATATATCCTTATGGATTTATAGCTGACAGACTATATCTTTCTTAGCATTTAAGCAAATGTCAGTTTTTCATCTACAAGTTCTAGCCGTGCCTTTCTTGTATAGAACTCGTACCTATTATAGTCTATGAAGTTAATTCAGTTATCCACAGATAATTTACAGACCAAGTGGTTCACACAAACAAAGAGAAATGTCTGATAGTGATTCAAGTCTCGGATCAGACTCACCAATACAAGTCTATGGGTCTATAAAAAAATTGGACAGTACTAGTACAGTACCATGTGTGTCTGTTTTTCATAGACTAAAAGAAAACTATGGCACTCATCCTGATGTGTACTGGTGCAAGCTGAAACAATATACACTGTAACAAAAAGTCAGCTGCACTCAAACGCTCAGACATGCATATTGGAATGTAGAACTGCATTACAGCTAAGGAACTATGAAATTGGAGACCCTTAGAAAGTACATATGGCCATATATACAACCGCCCAGTCACCACATCGAGGCGTGCCCCCTGTACTGGTCCTAATCTACTACTATACCAGCATGTTCAGTCACAGTCTGGATAAAATCTCTCTCGGAATGGGTTAGGCTGCTTTCACACAGCGTTTTTGTGCTGTCCGAGGGGATCCGACTTTTTGCAGGTCCCCTCGGACAGCAATGGATCCAAACTGATGCCTGCAATCGAATGCCAAATAGGCATCCGATTCCGATATTTTGCAGCATCAGTTTGGATCCTCTCTCCTCCTCTCCCTGCTCCTCCTGTCTCCTCGTCCCCTTCCTGTCATCTTTCTCCCCTCCCTCTTTGTCCACTCTTTTGTCCCCTCTTTCGCCCCCTCTTTGTCACCTCTTTGTCCCCTCCTTTGTCCCCTCTTTGTCCTCCTCTTTGTCTTCCTCTTTGTCCCCTCCTTTGTCCCCTTTTTGTCCCCCTTTTCCAGACCTTAAAAAATAAAAAAATCTTTATCTTCACCTATCCACGACTCCTGCGGCGCTTCCAGCTATCTTCTTCTAGGACCTAGCGTGATGTCACAGTCACATGACCGGTTAAGCCCAGGGTAAGACAGGGCCTAGGCAAGCCCCTTGCTCTTGTTGTCAGCATCTCCTTCAACTTTGCTATGCAGCTAGCTCCTCTGGCATGATGGATGTAGTGCTTCCTGGTGTGACTTGCTGACGTGTCAGTAAGGCAGTGCTATGCTAATGCTGGGTGGAGTCCACTATGCTAGGCTGTCTGATCGGTCACAGGCAGTGCCCTACTGACACGTCAGCAAGACACACCAGGAAGCAATAGCTCCATCATGCCAGAGGAGTTAGCTGCATAGCAAAGTTGAAGGGAGACGCTGACAACAGAGCAAGGGGAGAGTGGAGACGCTGGAGGAAAGTGCTCCAACACATCTACCCCGGAGGAGACCGGCAGAGCCCACAGAAAAGGAGATGCTGAATGTAGGACAAAGAGCAGTGTTAAATACACAGTGTTAACAGCAACTGTACCGAGAGGGGCATCAGAACAATGGGGGAGGGGGAACATAATGAATGTAAAGCAGGGGCCATAGAATATACAGATGGCAAATGCACATTGCATCTAAGCTGAAACTTGGAGGCTCTTTAGTTTAAAGTTTCCTAATATTATAGACATAGACTCAAAAGGAATATAGTAAGACTGTATAATAATACTACCACATATATATTGTAGGTTCAAGGGATGTAATAGAAAAGAAATATGGACACCACAAGTAAAACCAGAATATTTGGACACCACAGCCACCCCAGCAAGAAGAAAAAAACAGGTGTGCTACAGAAACACAGGAATATAATCAATCATACAACAACATACTAATACAAACATATTTTAATAAGGAAGCACCACAAAAAAGGAGGAAATCCGCATCAAGCAATACATAGCCCGGCAAGAAGATAACATATAGAGCAATATATAGAGGTAAGAGAAACCACCTGAGCTTAATATACAATAATAGCCAACAAAGATATATATACTTGGGCACCCCATATGGATTCTGAGAGAAATCACCCCCATTAATGGAACAGAATCCTGTCCAGAAGAGTAATGAGAAACTTATTGATTTTATAGAAATAACTGTATATATATGCATTAGGATTTTAATGTTTTAAAGCATTTTATATAAAAAAAATTTTGATAAAAATAATTTTAATAAATATTCGGTACACGGTTAAAAAATACATATTTGTGATTTTATTTAAGATTTTTTTTAGCATACATATTGTGAGTTATATTGATATACAGTAGACATAAGCCATTGATAAAAAAGAATTGCGCTGAGCCTACACACCTTTTCATTCATTGCCTATTGTACAGGGGGATATTTGCACAGATGATCCCCGCAGGCTTTCAAGCAGCATACCCACAATTAATACAGTTTGCTCCAGTGTATACCCAACAATCCTGACATCCGGTCACTCGCTCGCTCATGTCACCTACACCTCAAAAACATCTCTAGAATTCGACCGTTTCTTACTGTTGACTCTGCAAAAACTCTAATTGTCGCCCTTATTCATTCTCATCTGGATTACTGCAATTCTCTACTAATTGGTCTCCCTCTTATTAAACTCTCTCCCAGGGGTGGCACCGAGCCCCACTGCCGCCTGAGCCACGGCACTGATTACGGGGGGGGGGGGGTGCTGATGAAGCCTGGGGCTGCCGCCCCTTCTGCAGTGACCAGGTCGCCACTGCAGCCTGAGCCGCGGCTCTGCGTACCGGGGGGAAGGGTGGTGGTGCTGTTGAAGCTTGGGGCTGCCGCCCCTTCTGTGCCTCTCCCCCGGCGGTCGCCGCTTACCTGCGGTGCGCGGGGTGAGCGGCCGGCGCCATGACAGTGGGAGGCTGTTTGCATGAGGCACCGCCCCCTTCTGCACAGCCGCTCCCCCTGCCTGCTGCCGCCTGAATGACAGGACTCACACTGTCCAATGGACGGTGCGGCCCTGCTCTCTCCCCTCCAATCCATCCTCTATGCAGCAGCCAGGATTATTTTCCTCTGCAAGCGCTTCACTGATGCCTCTATCCTGTGCCAGTCATTGCACTGGCTGCCCATCCGCTACAGAATACAATAAAAAATGATCACTCTGACCCACAAAGCCCTCCACAGCTCTGCACCACCCTGCATCTCCTCCCTCATCTCTGTCTATCGCCCTACATGTGACCTAAGACTGACATCATCTACAATCCGAA
This sequence comes from Allobates femoralis, assembly GCA_033576535.1. NCBI lineage: Eukaryota > Metazoa > Chordata > Amphibia > Anura > Aromobatidae > Allobates > Allobates femoralis. The sequence goes on from JARQOC010000006.1 coordinate 496,842,566, forward strand.
CCTCCCACTCCCGTCTCCAAGACTTCTCACGAGCTGCACCAATTCTCTGGAATGGATTACCAAGAACAATTCAATTAATACCAAATCTTTAATGAAATGTGGCAACCCAGAATCCGGTTGCCACAATGGCATTGCCCCTTCACCCCTTCCCTGCTTGGAGGCAAGGGTAGGTATTCACACCAGGTAAGCCTACCACACACAACACCTTCCCAACTCCAGACCAGAAGGGGGAGCTCTGAAACCCAAGTCCAAGGGGAGGTCCCCTTCTATAAATTTTGGCATAGGAGGACTATGAAGAGGTCCCGTGGACTGGAGCAGCAAGGGGCTCGTCCCGGGACAGAGACTAGCCAGCGTGAGGGACCCGTAGGAGAGGGTCTGAGGAAGTAGAGAATCAGGGCTGGGGAGTGGAGCTGATTTCCAGGCACACCCCAGTGCAGAGTACCAGAAGCAGACACCGGAGTCCGAGATTGTGAGGGACTCTAATCCCAGCAGCCAACAGCGGAGGGTGGGAGATTCCAAGTCTCTCGTCCACAACGAAGCCTAGGAGGTACAGCAGCATTAGAGAGCTCAGGGAGAGCAGCCAGAGGAGTGTAACCCAGAGGGAGCTCGAGCTGCTTGTGATACGGGCAAGAGACGGTACGCTGGAGGAGAGAGTCACAACTTAGCTACAGGCAGCCAGGACCCGCCAAGAGTAGCGCAACAGGAAGGCCTCAGAGCTCACCAGGTGAGGAGAATCCCAACTTGCTTCCAGGCCACCCAGACTCCTAACAACCCTTGTGGATGGTACCCTGGACGAACCTGCTACTTCTACCAGTAAAGGCAACGGAGACTTCAACCCTTGTGTCTGTCGGTTAATCCACGCCCTCAGTCTTGCATCCCCCACGGCCTACCACCGCCATTGACTATACCAGTTGCCATGGGGACCTGCTCCACCCTTGGGGAGCAAAACCACCACCACTGCTATCCCATCATCCCCAGTGGTCCCGCACCGCAGCCATAGCCACTAATAGCCGCATACCAACGATGGCGTCACAACGCACATCCCTAAACCACAAAGCCAGAAA